>JAOUQT010311837.1:0-14928 GCA_025769995.1 Xyliphius kryptos | reverse complement strand
GACACTGCAGCGAAGAGGCAGAGGATCCGCTGTGGCGACCCCGAAAGGGAGCAGCCGAAAGACAAAGAAGAAGAAGATTTACATATATTACATATCCTAATTATATTGAAACAAAACAGTGGTATTTAAGTTTATTTGCACATTTTTTACTTGCAATTAGCACTCATCCACCTGCTGATATGAGACATTTTTAAAATAATACACAATCGAAAGTATGTTATGGACATTAGATATTAACATTCATCAAACCAGTACAACATAAATATTTTAAATAGCATACAGCCCTAAATAATGTCTGTTGTAAGCAGGAACAACCTAGTGACGCTGTTCCACCTAACAGCACAATTCATGTGAGTTCCAAATCTGTCGCTGCTGTTCTGAAGATGTTGCATTACTGAAACAATATTAGGTCAGGTATGGTAGAGGTGCTAATTTGTGCTGATATACAGTCTAATGGAAAAAAAGAAATGTGCAAAATCAACAGAGTAGCTAACTCTACAAATACATATACAATATAAAATTGCTTTTGATATTAAACTACCATCTACGAGAATTATAAGTGTACCCCCATACAAAAAGGGGAACATAAAAGTATATGAATAAGAGTATATTTATTTACAATACATTATTTGTTAATTGCTGCTGCCATTCTTACTTGATCTGAATTGACTGTTTATCTTACTTTACTTCATTTTGTCCAAAAGCAATCTACATAGACAATAAGCAAGATTTGGTTTATATTCGTCGGTTTAAAACCGTTCCTTAAATCTGATTAGCTGAGCCATTTGGCCAGCCGGAATATAATTTACAATAATGAAAACCTGTGACTATTTGAAATTTGAAATATTTGTAACCATTTTATGAAAGCAATAATTCACTCAAGGTTGTGCATTATTGTGAATAAAGAGGTGTAACGGCACTCCAATACATATTGAATCATCACCTTTTTTTTCTGTAAATTAATTCACAACGCATGCTTTTTTACACATCATTGCTTTATTAAATAATGGCCACATCTTGTTTAAATGTAGTTTATATAAATGTATTTATATAAAAACTTGATGTGCAGAGTCAAATTGACCATATAAGTAAGTTATTAGTAGTAACAAGAAATAAAAAAGGACAAAAAAGTTGCACAGGGATCCAACTATCACAAAAAAATGTCATTGTTAAGCATTCAAAATTTGAATAGGCACGGACTCCATAAGACCTCTCAGTATGGTTTCTCGCACTACACTGCCTCAGCTGGCTTCCCTTCTTCTAATAGAACTTCCTAATACATCTCCTCCCAATGAAAAACACAAAAAAGGTATTGTATTTTTGTGTCTGACTGCCTATGGGTTGGCTGTGTTGTCTTTCTTGCTACTTTTCAGCTGGAGAACCTCATCTGGAGAAGATTTCTACAGAGATTTTGTTTTTAGCTGCCTAGTCCCCATATACACTTCACCGCTTATCACCTGAATTGTTTGATTGTTTGCATTAGTGTCTATTTTTGTTTTTTTGTACCTTTCTATTTTTGCACATTAACTTTGTTTACTTTGCATAGTAACATTAAAACTGCCAATTATACCTGTTGGTGGACATCATATAACTTTAGCACAAGTGACAAAAGATCACATATGCTCTATGCTGGAGCTGCCTCAACAGTTTTTTAAAGTTAAAGTAAAGAAAATATAGAACATGAGAAATCATAAAGATTATTACTTTTACAAGGGACATATGTTGATTGCATATCTAGTCTTTAATGCAGAAGACACCGAGGGAAACCAGACATAGCATACCACACGACCGACACAGAACATTTCCAACACCAAACATTAGAAAGGCAGATTTAAACACATAATGGGTGGTCACATGGCGGAACCAAATTAAAGGATTTACCAGTAAACACACAGCTGAAATGAATTAACAGATCAAAGTAATACCCACAAAAGACCAACAGAGGGCATCGGACCAGATGAAATTAATTTACCAGTAATGCCCTCAGAGTCCAGTAGAGGTAACACAAAGGTAAAAATGAACAGTCAGTGGAAAAATTGTATTTACTGTAGGTGATGTAAATGGAGCAGCAAATGTATATGTTATATAATAAATATATTAGAGAAATTTTGTTAATTTTATAGGTTGAGGTGAAATACAAAAATAAATGACTGATTTGTGTTTGTGTTGATATAAATATGTTAAACTGCCAAGATTTATAATAAAAGTGATTTTTAATTTATCAAGGATTTGCAATAGAAATTCATTTTACTCTAGCAACAGCTCAATAACATTTTTATTGAAGTCAGTCTCAGATGGGCAACTTAGTTCTGTACTTGTTCCATCTGACAGCACAAAGTAGTTTTAAATTGGGTTTCCGGTGTGCTTAAAGTCATTTCCAGTTATTATAATTTTGACAGTTTTAGCACTTAGATGTTTTCCCTAAAGCCCCAGCATAATGAATCAAACATTTTTACATTTCCCAGTACACATGATTTAATTGATTTCTACTAAGCCAATTAAGAAATGAAACCTGCAAACATATTTGGCTTTCAAATTACAACTAAGCCATTATGCTGAGAGCCATTTTAGAAAACACTAGATTTAGGGCCTAAAACTCATTCGAAACACCTTTTAGCCTGACTTTCTAGTGACATCTTCACCCAATTAGTTATGAGCCTGACTAGTATAAGCAACTTTAAAAAAATGTTGTTCATTTTATAAAGCAAAATTCATTTTAAGGACATAATAAGAAGAAGGGACAGCAGTGCAGTTAAAGGAAGCAAATCAATAGAAAGTAATCAATGACTTAATTCAATAAAATAAAATGGAATTTTGACAAAATGCATGCAAAAGGAGAATCATATAACTTGTTAATGAGGAATTGAAGTTTCCACCTCTTGACAGTCCTTGTTGGTTTTAAAACCTACCGTGGCACCCCTGTCCCCCACAAACACCCATAATGCTACAATATGTAATAAATATATATATACTAGGCAAAGAAAAATATTTTTTGAATAATGATGTCACACAGATGTCACACATCTAGTTTTTGCACATTCTGCCCCCAATTTTGGGATATCCACAAAAGATTTTTAATTACTAGAAAGTCCACTTTGGATAACTATCTGGTTCAGTTGTTGCAGGTCATACATCCTAATTAAGATGTTAATGAATAATTTTTGAATATCCAGAATATATTGTGACTGTTATTATTTTTTTTTAATGAAACATAAATTTGCATAAACCTGTGGATAGGTATAGTCAAAGTAAGCTTTTAAACATATTTACTTCTTGTCAATCAGCAATTGTGAAAGATAAATTAAAACCAAGAATCTGGCAACTATAAATAAAAAAATCCACAAAAGCCCACCTTAAGTAACAAGTCACTTAATGCCTAATAAGTCGGAACAGGTATATTCTCACTAATGTTACAGTCACAGCCATGCGTAGGGCTGATAAGTTGTGCTCTTTACCTATTTATAGTCTGGCTCTACTCAGGTGCCAAAGAAAAAACATTTTCTCTAGACTGTAACCAATACATTTGCACGTGTCTCATCCTTATCTTTCCATCTGTAACTGAGTGCACAGTATGCTCCACCAATGACACGAATGCTAAATTAAGTTCCAACATTCCAAATATTCAAAGCATTTATCAGTGGAAAACTGATTTGGGGTAATAAATCAATTCAAAACTTTACCAAAACAGTTTAAAGAGTTTAATCATTAAATGATAAATTGTAAACCATAGCTTGCATTTATGTGGAGTAAAGAATAAACTAATATAAAAAAAGGTAATTAAATAAGCACCTAGCATTTGGTCAACTGTATTCTTCCAAATTTATGAATACAATTTTGGTAACGTAGCATGGCTGTGCCTCAGATGCTCATTTGACCTCACATGCTTAACTGAATATATATCCTATATATACAGTAATTTACATATTTCAGATGGTGGATGTTAAACATTGGTTTGGTCATTCAATTTCTGTGATAGTTTTACCTTCTTTGAATGCTAAATAGAATACAAACTACAAGTTTTTAGTAATCTTTACATGTTTTTCATTTTATTATTGCTTGTTTGGTTAGTTTGTACTTAGTACATTTGGGCGGGTTATGTTTAATGTTTAGATGTTTTGAATAGTGGCAGAGGTGTGATGTTTAGTATGACTTGAAGGTACATGACCTATACGATTTTAAGCTGGAGTGTTTATCCACTCATTCTGGCCACTTGGGCTACTAAACAGTCAGGCTTTTACTCTATTTTAGCACAGACTCTGTAAGTATAGTGATCTGATGTCCTGGACATAACCTGATATTAACTAAATTTGCCACAAATTAAGCTAATACGGTGTAATATTTAGCCTGCATCAGCACAAAATCTTAATTAGTCATCTCTAAGGGACTGTAAAATCTAGTGTTATGAAATCCAAAAAAATGATTTATGTAAGATCCAAGAGTTTTACTGTCATAAGCCCAAGAAACAGCAGTTACATTGTACTATGAAACTTTTACTCCACTCTAACCCGTCTAATTTCCCAGAGTTTTAACACCTGTACCTGTAGGTCTTTCCCAACCACTTGTCTACAATATTTATAGACCTTTTGGGCACTTAAAACTTAGCAGTTTTTTGTGTTTTGTTTTGACATCTGTTTATTTCCAGATCTAATACCTGGCCTTTTGCCCTCTTCTGCTAATGTGCTCGCCCGGCTCTAGCTCCAGTCATCCTTTAGTTTACCTTTGTTTGGACTTTCTGATCCTGTTATTTAGAAGCTGATCTTGCTGGTGTCTGCCTTTGTTAGTTTTTGAATAAAGACTGTTTTGCCACTTACCACCACTTGCTCCCGGGTCTCTGTTTGGGGTACGTCACACATTGTTTTTATCATTAATTCAGTTGCACAATTCTAAATGTTAATTTAGTTACGTCTGTGTTTGATAATATCAGTTAATTAGCAGTTAAACAAATTAATCAAACCAATCAACTTGACACCAACAATCTTGCTATAATTTAAGTCATTGGGATCACTTTTTGTCATACTGGCTGATTTACATATCTTGAAGCTGCATAATTTACTGAATTTTACTGCTGCCACAGAATTGCCTAAATAAATAAGTGAAGGAGTGTACGAATACAGACGGTTCCAATTTACTGCTAATTTGCATTACTAAATTTACTGGCACAAAGAAACTGATTCTTGTAACTTCTGACCTTGAGGAAAATAAAAACAATTCCTAGCTTTTACTCAGTGTAATATTAGAACCTGAGGGAATAAAGCACTGTTGTATTTTATTGTCTCTTTAAACCTTGACCTTTACAGTCCTTGGGCTCCTAAATCTATAATATTACCTGGTACTCCCGTCTTGTAAGACATTAATCCATTATATTGTATGCACCACACAGTAAATTGGTAGATGGGAAATTGAAAATGAGGAAATGAACATCAACCACACCAACAATGAACAAAAAAGCATGTAAATGCAAAGTTTCCAAAGTAAGGTCACATTAGGTATAAGCCTTTTTTTAGTGTTGGTCCAACTATTCTAAGTGCAAGTGTAGTTGAGACTACATCTCTTATTCATAAAGTAATATAATAATATATACAGTTCTGGGAAAAAATAAAAGACCACTAAAAATCAGTTTCTATGATATTACTCTTAATATCTATATGTTTCAGTAAAATGAACAGTGTTCTTTTATTCTACAAACTACTGACATGTTTCTGAAATTCCAAGCAAAAATTTGTATTTTTTTTTGCTGAACATGAGAAACTATCAAAATAATAAAAAAGATGCAGTGCTATCTTAATTACAAAAACACAGGGCGAAATCGACTCTTCACTGACCAGGATGACCGTTATCTTATTCGAATGTCAGTCAGCAGCCGCAGGATGACGTCAAGTGACCTAAAAAAGGAATAGCAAATGGCAGCTGAGGTAAAGTGCACGGCAAGAACAGTTCGTAACAGGCTCCTAGAGGCAGGGCTCAAGTCATATAATGCTAGAAAAAAAAACCTTCATGAATGAGAAGCAAAGGCTAAAGTTTGTAAAAGACCATAAGGTATGGACCATAGAGGACTGAGTTCAATTTTCAGCTTTGCCCAACACCAGCTCGTCTAATGCTTAGACGAAAACCTGGAGAGTCTTACAAGCCACAGTGTCTTGGACCCACTGTGGTGGAAGACACCATATGAATCAAGCCACATACAAGGTTATCCTGGAAAAACACTACTATGGACAATACACAGTATGACCGCTGGTCAGATGAGGAAGCAGCAGGAAACCTAGGCTCTACAAGGAGCAGCATTAAATGTTTAAATGCTCTGGCAAAACTTCCTCCAGAAACAGCGATAATTTGGTGGATCTCAAAGATTGTCTTAAGGGGCAGTTGGCGGTGGCTAAACAGCTGCTAACGAAGAGATGACATGAACAGGGAAAGGGAATTGATAAGCTGGCGATGAAGGTGGCGCTTCTGATGCATTAGCCTACCCATCATTCACGTGGGCTGTACAGCTGCAGCTCGCCCTGCATTTCTTTAATAATGTGTTGGAGCTTGGCGAGTTGAGGCAACATGTCTTACTGGCGGTGCATTGTTGTCTTATGTAGGTTGTTGCTGAGGCAGAGTGAACTAAGATAATCTACGACCTCAACAGCGACAATTCGAGGATGGCAAAAGATGGAGCAGTGCCAAGCAAACCACCATGTCGAAAGCTTACCTGTTGTCAGTGCTGCGAACCAGGGAAAGGTGGCTGAAGTTTAAAACGGCTAAGTGTTTGTTTTTGCAGCGGTGCGTTAACTTTCTGGGTCCTGTTGTTAGAGGTGCGGGTGTGGAGATGGATCCGAAAAAGTCTGGCTGTGCGTGAGTGGCTGACACCACATAGTTTAAAGGAGTTAACGGGCTTGGGTCTCACAACACATTACCGGAGGTTCGTTAAAGGTTTTGCGGGCATAGCAGCGCTGTTACATTGGTTAACCAAGTGTGGTGTGAAGGTGGTATGGTCAGGTGAAGCAGATTGGGCTTTTAAGAGGTTTAGTGGAAAATTTTAGTATTGACACTGATGCTGTGAGTTTAGTTTGGGGCAGTTTTGTCCCATGTGCAGGGCAGGGCTGAGCTCGTTATTTGGTACTTCAGTTGACATCTGAGCAGAGTGGAGAGGAATTATATTACATACCACAAGCTGCTAACACCGGTCGCTGGACTGGCCCACTTTCGGCCTGTACCTATACAGGGCTGGATTTAAGCTGTGGAGTGATCATTTCCTCCCACAGTCGAAAAACAGGTATTCTAGGTTTATTGAATGCTGTAAATTTCCCAGTATGGTGTGTTTGTGTGTGCCCAGTGATAGATGGGCGCCCTGTTCTGGGTGTATCTGCCCAGCCCACCGAGATGTTCTCCCCTGGATGGGGAATGGGAACCAACCCACCGTGACCCTAGTAGAGGAATAAGCGGAGGGAGGATGGATGGATGGATGGATGGATGGATGGATGGATGGATGGATGAAGCACAGATGCATCTGACTCTGCACAACTGACTCAGAATTTTTTTAAAGGTGTTGATAACACGAATGTGACAGAGGAGCTGCTTGACCTTAAATTTAAATTTAAATTCCTTAAATTTAAAGTATTCTATACAGTTTGTTCATCATATGAAAGAACTGTGTTAACATTTTTGTATTTTCATACAACTTTTGTAATGAAAAAATGTCAGCAGGAGCTATAGACCCCCAGGCATCTTCAATTTATCAAATTTGGCCATATTTGCAAAAAGTTTGGTCACCCTTGAAGTAAGAATATATTAATGCTCGCCACTAGAAATCTATCAATACTGATTGCGATGTAAGTAAGCTGCTGTGGTTTCCCATTGTTCACTACCAATTCCTAGTTTTTGCCTTTTTTATTGCAAGAGCTGTCAACACTTAACAGTTTCTCAGTTTTATCAAGAAATGCAACTATATATATATATCTCAACTATATTAAAAATGAGACCCAGAATCACTGTATGTCAGCAAATTAAAGTTCAGTGAAGACACATTGTCACATGTGTAGATAGTGTGGAGGCTTGGAATGCAATCCTGTTTGAGGTGATACATTTAAAAGGAAATAGGTCCACTCTTTATACCTGGGGTCTGTCTGGGAGACAATCCAGGATTTAGTCACAGAAGTATTTCATTCAATTGGAAATCTCTGAACTTGTAGTCAAGATTTCAATATTATAGTGTTGAAAGCTGAGCTAAAGTCTATTAAATGCAATTGCATCATTTTTTTGTTATTAGCTAAGTGTTAAAAGAAAAGAATAAGTGTAAAAAATATAAAAAACAGCATGCTTTTGTGGACCTGTTTGAATGGTGGGCCAACTGTATTTCAATCACAGGCACAGGAATAGCGAAGCATATAGTCTTTTTTAATAAACCCCTCAAAAACTACTTCAGTCATTCATTTATGCATTATACTGATTGAATACTAACATTGTTATTTGACATAGGTACAGTTATTAATTTTTCAAACAAATAGAAATCACAGAGTTTACCCTGGACTTACTAAAGACTATGGTAAATAACCCAGTGAGCTAATTAGCACATTGTCTTTGGAAATTACCAGGGATCACAACTGGGCCAGCCAAAATAAGAGTGGTTATGCTCATGCCTTTAGTTTTGTGACAAGCTAGGAAAGCACTTTACCCATGTCTGCTTAGAATCAGTATCAGAATCATGCTTTATTTGACAAGTATGCTTACAAATACAATGAAATTTTCTTAGGATTAAGTAGCACACACACACACACGCGCACACACACACACTCTCTCTCTTTCACACACACACACTTGTAAACTTAGTCATGCAATAAAGTGAATATGTACTTAAAGTGTTTCAGGGCTTAATGTGTGGGGAGTATAGAATGTTGACAGTAGCGAGTGGCAAACACAAGGGAAAGTACTCCGTTCTTTGTGCAGTATAGCAGTAATTAGGTCAAGTCAAGGTGGCACAGTGGTGTAGTGGTTAGCATGTCTGCTTTTTCCCAGGTTCTCTGTAACTCTAAAGCTGCTTTGTGACAGCACACTGCTGTAAAAAGTGCTATATAAATTACTTAAACTTAAATTTGTGTTTCTGTGTGAGTAAGTGTGTGCCCAGCGATTGAGTTGTGACATGTCCTGGGTGTTTAAACTTGAAATGTTCTCATCCAGCATGCGGAACCCATACGCTATACTACTATGGGATAAAGCAGAAGATAATGGAAATAAATGTCAGGTCATAATACACAAAACATTTTCAAGTCACTCATTGTAACACTTTTATTAATATGCTTGTCAAAGCTCTTACTATGGTACTGTACCTTGCATTTTCTAAGAATCTAAATGTCATCTTGTTGCTCACGGCTCAAGACACCCATGCTATCCCACTTAAACAACCTCAAGGTCACCACATTTGGGAGGCTTACAGTGCAGCCTCCACATTTGCTTGGCGCACCTGAATCACTGACATCAGTCAGCCCAAACTATACGCAGCAATTCTAGCTGAATGAGTTTGGTTAGTGTGTGCCAGTGTTGTACGTGTTATACGGGTATTTTCCAGATCAGTGAATATGCCAGAATCAGACATGATGTGACTCAGAAATCGAAGACGGCAGTGCAGAGAATCACACACTTCAGGATGCAGCTGAAATTTTATGCTGCACTGTAAATGATTGGTTAAGACCGCTGTATAGGATGAATGAGTATGATAAGATATGATTTAGAGTCAGAAGCAGGGGGAAAAAACAGGGGGAGAGGAGGAGAGCAACAGCAATGTTTCTCTAGCTTGCAGTTACCAATTAGACAAAATAACTCAAAATAAAAGTGAACTACATGTTCTTGCCCCTTTCGACCATACCAACCTTACTACCCTTCACCAACTGAAATGACCAAAAGCAGAGTCTGGGACAAAGAACCTGCATAAACCCAATTCAACGTTTACATTTGAAAAGAACCAAAATCATTTTTAAATTATCACAATTATTTTTTGTAAACTGAGCTGAAAATTTTATTCCTGGATTACAAACTTGTCTTGTACTGCTTTTGCCAATTACATTCATTCATTATCTTCCGCTTATTCCTTTATGAGGGTCGCAGGGGATCAGGGGAGAACATCTCAGGCGCTGGGCAGAAACACCCAGGACAGGGCACCAATCAATAGCTGCGTACACACTCACTCACACAGTCACAAACTCATACACACACACACACTATACAGGGCAATTAAGAGCATTCAATTTACCTTTATGTTTTTGGAATGTGGGAGGAAACCGGAAAACCCAGAGGAAAGCCACGCAGAGACGGGGAGAACATGGAAACTCCACACAGATTGGGGTTCGACCGGGAATCCCCAGCGCTGAGAGGCGAAGGTGCTAACCACTAAGCCACCGCCTTGTCCCAATCATAACAAACCAAATTTATTACATCTGTTATGTTACATTCTCTCATTAAGCAGATGCTTTTATCCAAACCCACTGAGACTGGCATTGTCCCAATCATCCATCCAACCATTATCCACCGCTTGTCTGGGTCGCGGGGGCAGTAACCGAAGCAAAGTAGCCCAAATATCCCAATCCCCAGCTACTTCTTCCAACTCTTCAGAAGTCGCCCAGGCGTTCCCAGGACAACCGACTGATATTATCTTTCCATTTTGTCCTGGGTTCTTCTCCCAGTTAAACACCCCTGGAACACCACACCAGAGAGGCATCCAGGAAGCATCCGGACCAGATGCCGAAAGCATCTTAGCTTGCGCCTCTCGACCTGGTGGAGCAGCGGCTTTACTCCGAAACCCTCCCAAATGACTGAACGTCTTACCTCTAAGGGAAAACCTAGCAACTCTGCGGAGGAAACTCATTTTGGCTACTTGTTTTTACGACCATATTCGGTCACTACCCAGATTTTGTGACCATAAGTGAGGGTAGAACTCCCGCGTCACCACAACGAACCAGAGCAAACTCCACCTTTCCTCATAGTGAACAAAACCCAAGATACAAACCCATTCATTATCTTCTGCTTCATCCTCTACTAGGGTCGCAGAGGGTTCCCCATGGGGGAGAACATCTTGGGCGCTGAACAGATACACCAGGGACAGGGCGCCAACCTATCACTGGGCACACTCGCTGACACAGCCACACACACACTATATGGGGCAATTTAGAACATTCAATTTTACCTTAAATCCATGTTTTTGGACTGTGGGAAGAAACCGGAGAATCCGGAAAAACCCACGCGGACAAGGGGAGAACATAGAAACTCTACCCACGTCGGGATTTTGAACCAGAGAGCCCCAGCACTGAAAGTCGAACCACTAAGTCACCGTGCCGCCCCAAACCAAATCAACCAACTAATAAAATGAATTAGTTAATTTACATTCGCTCATTTAGCAGATGCTTTAATCCAAAATGACCTGTTAGTGAACCAACTCAAGAGCTTTGCCCAACGACCCACATTGATTGACTTGGGATTTGAACCCCCAACACTCTAACCTCAGAGCTACCAATCTTAATTAAGACATGAAATTATACACGGAAATCCATTAATTATCTAATCTCATTTTATTATCTTCCACTTAATCCCATACTAGGGACTAGGGTCACGGGGTGGGTTCCCCATGCCCACCTAGTGGAATACATTTCAGGCACTGGGCAGAAATACCAAGGACAGGGCACCAATCCATCATTGGGAACACACTTACTTAGACCGACACACAAACTTTCTTGAATCCATGTTTTTGGACTGTGGAAAGAAACTGGAGAACTCCACCCGTATCTACATTTGAACCTGGATCCCTAGCGCTGGAAGGCGAATAAGCCACTCTGCCATCACTCGATTATGGTTCTTTAGATTAATATTATACAAACGTTACCAAGAAGAAAATAATAAGCAATGAACTTTTTAAAAGTTCTGAAGACTCTGAAGAATATAGGTTGGTTTTTAGTGGCTTTGTGACAAAAACTAACACGAAAAAGAGACAAAATAAATAAAAAATGATGAGAGCGGCAGGAAAGTCAATACATACCCAGCATCACTGCTATATCCACATATTAAGGCATCCTTGGCGCCCTCAATTTTGTAGAAGTTTTCTAAGAAAGAATAGATAGTTGTGTTTTAAAAAGGAAAACAGCAGCACCTCCCCAATTCCTTATTTCTGACCTTACAGTTATCCCTTTAAATGAAAGAGAATAATCGGACGTGACTTTGTAAATCAAACAGCAGCACTTTGAATGGACATTTTTGGGACCGTTTACCTTCACTGGTCATAAAGTCCTTCATGGAGTGCCATGTCTTATTGTTGCAGATGAAGCTTCCGTTCCCCGGGTATGTGGAGTTCATACAGTGGGCAGCACTGCGGATACACTTTTGTCGTAGGACGCCCATGAAAAGCTGAAGACCGATTAAAGCAAAGACACTGAGGCAAAAGACGGTTAAGATCATCACATCTGCCAGCTTCTTCACCGACTGGATCAGAGCGCCTACAATGGTCTTTAGACCTAAACCGAGAAGTAAGAAATTAAGGGTAAAAGTAATAGAGAGGTTTCTCACAGTGATGGAGAGGGAGGTGCAAAGTATGCTCCTGGTTTCGAAAGGTTTAATGGCCTTGGTGATCTGTTCTCTCTGGGTTGGCACAGTGGCATGATCTTCAGAACATTCACCTCTAAGCGCTGGAGATCCAGATTGGAATTCTAATGTGGGTGGAGTTTACATGTTCTCCCAGTGTCCATGTGGGTTTTTTTCGGTTTCCTCGGCACACTCATGGATTCTTAAAAAAAAATGTCCTTATAGTGTGTGTGTGTGTGTGTGTGTGTGTGAGGAAGAGGGTGCTTGACAATGGATTGGCACCCTGTCCTGGGTGTATTTGCCCAGCGCCCAAAATGATATTCCCTGGATGGGTCTTTGAAGTTCATTCATTCATTATCTTCCGCTTAATCCTCCACAAGGGTTGCGTGGGACTTCCTTATGCTCATCAAGTGGAGAACGTCTCAGGGGCTGGGTAGATACACCCAGGACAGGGTGCCAACCTATCGCTGGGCACACACTCTCTCTCACACACACACACACACACACTATAGGGGGCAATTAAGAGCACTTTACCTTAAATCCATGTTTATGGACTGTGGGAGGAAATCGGAGAACCCGGAGGAAACTTACGCGGACAGGGGGAGAACATGGAAACTCCACCCAGATTTGGATTTGAACGTGCTAACCACTACGCCACCATGTCGCTCTCTTTGTAAGTCATCTTATCTTGTTACGTTTTGATGGAAGTGATGGACCGGACCAGCTGTGTTCATCATATACCAATAATCAGTATTTAATTCTAAACATATTTTGTTAATCCTGATTATAAAACGAGTATTTCCACTCCTTAAATCTGATTGGCTGATCTGTTTCTCCAGCTGTGACATTATTGATGATGATACACATTTCTAAGCGCTTCACATTCGAATTAATGCGTGATATACAAAACGGCAGAATTTCATTGTTCGAGAAAACGAAAAGCGGTTACTCAGCGATCAGCATTCGCTTCAAAAATTTCAATAAATGTATCTATATATCAAACCCCTTTTTTATCATAGTGTGGTTGTATAACCGTTTTATAGCATTTAAAAGCAATGAGGCACTCGAGGTTGTATATTATTGTGAACAAATCACGGGCAAGATGTGTAACTTTTTATTCACAATAATGCCGCCCTCAAACATTATCGCTTTAATTACCACCTTCTTATACTCACCAGGGATGACTGATATGGTCTTCAGCGCCCGTAGCACTCTAAAGGTCCGTAATGCTGACACATTGCCAAGATCCACAAATTCCGTCACAAATCTACAAAAAAGAAATAATACGTTTAAAAAAGTGATCGATTATTACATAATTAATATAATATCTTTATAAACAAAACATTTATCAAGGTAACTCAATTTTAATTGTATTGAATTCTGATTTGGATGGAGTTTCTATGTTCTCATGGGTTTTCTCCGGGTTCTCGGGTTTCCACAGTCCAAAAACATGGAGGTGAATCAACCTTTTTTTTTTTTTTTTTTAAACCCGTCACTTTCAAATAATTTTTTCAGTGCTAATGCAAGTGCCTCTGTCACATCTCCAAAAAACCAGATGCTCGCTCTTAGCTGCTCTCATTGAGAGAAGGTCACACACTCAGCAGCTCTCACTGAGACGTGATTGGTGTAACTCATCGGAAACCTCACCAGACATCGGGGCGTTAGCAGGTACTGGACAGTTTTAAGAGAATGAGTAACTAATGAGGGGATGGAGAGTGTTCAGCTTGGTGACCCCATGATCACATCACTGATGTTTTCAGATGATGTGGTCCTGTTAGTGTCTTCAGGCTGTGAACTTCAGCTCTTGTTGGATCGGTTTGCAGCTGTGTGAGAATAAGCACCTTCAAATCTGAAGGCCATGGTTCTCAGTCGGAAACGGGTGGAGTGTCCTCTCTGGGTCAGGAACGAGCTCTTGCTTCAAGTGGAGGAGTTCAAGTTCCCTCGGGGTCTTGTTAACGAGTGATGGTAAGGTGGGGCGGGAGATTGACGGGCGGATCGGCGCAGGGTCAGCAGTGATGCAGACTCTGTACCGGTCTGTGGTGGTGAAGAAGGAGCTAAGCCATACGGTGAAGCTCTCGATTTACCAGTCGGTCTACGTTACTACCCTCACCTATGGTCCTGAGCTTTGGGTGATGAGCGGGAACAAGCGGCCAAAATGGGTTTCCTCCGCAGGGTGTCTGGGCTCTCCCTTAGAGATCGGTTGAGAAGCTCGGTCATCCAGGAGGGACTCGGAGTAGAGTCGCTACTCCTGCGCGCCGAAAGGAGCCAGTTGAGGTGGTTCGGGCATCTAGTAAGTATGCCTCCTGAGCGCCTCCCCCAGGCAGGTGTTTCAGGCAAGTGCTTCTGGGAGGAGACCTCGGGGAAGAACCAGGACACGCTGGAAAGATT
>JAOUQT010311830.1:0-14930 GCA_025769995.1 Xyliphius kryptos | reverse complement strand
TCACTGTCTTTAATCAGAACATATTGTATTACCTTCTTATGTTGCAGTGAAGCTGTAAAGCTGCAGCAGTTTTTGTTTCTGTTCTGTTTCTAAACAAAAGCTCATGGATATTTAATCAGGAGTTTATGGCGCTTCCACTCATGAGTTGTGTTTTCCTTCACAGAGGCACCTGGTGAGGACTATGTGACTCTGGACTACCGTCTGCGTTACTATCCCAGCATCACATACGCGGTGATTGGCAGTGCCATCATCTTTGTTCTTGTGGTGGCGTTGCTCGCCCTCGTTCTGCATCACCAGAGAAAAAGAAGTTTGTTATTACCACGCAGTGGGACAAACCCCCACCACCACCAACCATTGCTCCTATCCCGTCTAGTGATCCTGGACAGAGGACACGTCTCACCCCCATCTTCTTCTTCATCAGCACATTTTAATTCGGCACACAGCTTACAACTACTCACCAGCTCCCTCTATCCACAGTCCGTGTCCCTGGAGTCACCGCCATCGTACTCCCAGGCTGTGGGTGATGTGAGGTAAGTCCCCAAACTTACCATAAACTCACGTCTGTAAACTACAAAAGTTTTTTTTAAACATGTGCTTTAATTTCATTGATTTGAATAAATGCTTTAAGCAGAAATACAATCCAAACTTAACGGGACCTCAGCTCAGGGATTTCATAGTTCAATATCAGAATTGTGTAATCTGCAAGACCAAAATATACTCCCTCTGTGAGTGGACGACTAATGAATTGCTAAGACTTTTGGATTTTTAAATGTACCCCAGTGTGAAATATCAACTATCACATCAACTATTAAGTGAATTTGTTTTTGTAACTAAAAATTGGGACACTCACTTCAAACACTTAACCATTGCAGAGAAAAAGACGATTTGGGCCAAAGTGGTCCAATACCGCCATCTGGTGAACACACAAAAGAATACACGTTCAATTGGAATATGAAAAATGGCGGGGGTTTTTTGGTTTGGGGCAGAATGGGCCTCCAGAAAGTTTTGAGGCGGTTAAGCTAATTAAAGAATATGACAACACAATTTTAAAACTGATTACTACATTAATATCCTTTGCCAAATTTGATCCAAATTCACTTCAATTAAAACTAAAACTGCAAAAATGGCTGCAGGATGTTCTGCGTGTTGAAACCACCTTGCTTAATAACAGTATTTATTTTCAAACTGTCAGCTTGCACACCTCATCATTTTAAATCTACCCTCCCTTTTCTACTTTCAGTCGCCCCCCGTGGTTTGACCTCCCCCCACCCCCGTACATCACATCTGACCGAGAACCACCAGGTTACGAATCTTCAACAGAGACTCACCGGCCGTCCCGACCTCCAGGTGAGGAAACGCAGGCTCCGAGCGCCCCGGAGCAACGACAGAGCGGCGACTCGGGTTCCACAGAGGAGTCTCAGCAGATATAGAGCTGCACTTCAGGTGCTCAGTTGTACACGATGTACAGAGAATCGACTGTGTGAGAAACAAGGCGGTCTCACGTACAGGAAGGACAAGTGCTGCTGTTTAGCTGGACACTCCAAGGACATGACTCCTTCGACATGAAGGTAAACTCATGACACCACACCGGAACCACAAACTGGATCTGATTTACTGTACAGAGTTTCTTACGAGTCCAAATGATGATCTCATCTCAGATTATCTCAGTTCTGAATAGCAGAGCGTGTTCTACTGGACCTCCTCAGAGCAGCGGCCTTTCTAAATGTCACTGCGTAGAGTGAACTGTGTTCGTCCAGCCCACAGCGCTAGGGATCCAGGTTCGAATCCCGATCTGAGTGGAGTTTCCATGTTCTCTCCCTGTGTTCTCATGAATTTTCTTTGGGTCCCACAGTCCAAAAACATGGATTTAAGGTGAATTGACTGCTCTTAATTGCCCCTATAGAATGTATGTTTGTGTATATACACCCAGTGATGGATTGACGCCCTCTTCTGGGTGTTTCTGAATCATTCTCTTGTGGTCATGGGGAACCATTTTCTTAGATGAAAACAAAACCTCAAACACGTCAGTGTTAAGGAGGTATGACCCCGAAATTTGTCCATATGCTGTAAGTTGAACGAATCAACCCCCTTTTTATTCTTTAAAGCACTTAATTTATCATTTGTAGACTAAAAAAGGCACAAAATGTTCAGTAAAGGCCAAAACCAGTTTTGAATTTCTCAGGCTTCACTGTATTTCTTATTAAACTTACAGATTGTGTTTCAGATTCATATTTGCAGGCCGTGTTTTTAATCAGATTTAGAAATTTAGTGAGCAGATCAGAAGAAGGATTCATATTCATTATTATTCAGACTCTCAAAACCAAACGGAATGATTAGTACGGATGACGTGTAGATGTTTAAAGCATGCTGTATGTAGTTGGCTGGTAGTCGAAGCCACGGTGCCTTAAAAACCCAGACGTATAGAAACGTAGTCTTTAGTCTTTTAGTAAATACACTTTCATTCTAATCACAGATTATAAGCCATGTGAGGACGTGTCCTCTGATCGGACAATCACTAAAGTGACGACTACTAAAGGTACATTTCGTTCATAGTCTGCTTAAATCCCAAAAAGGACAAATTCAGTAACTGTTTCTCAGCCAAAAGTATGTGGACATTTGAAATCCCGGCTAATTTTACATTAACAGACATTACTCTGGGTGAGGAGGTGTGGATGTGGGGCAGATTTGGGATTAGTATTTATCCCCTAACATTATCACCACCTGTCTTGTATCGTATAGATGGGTGTCCCGCCAAGACCCCGCCTGTTCTGCAGATTGCTAATCAGATTACGGTTCTGTTCAGAACTATAAATTCTTTTTGTTCCTTTAAAGCATTTTCATTTCTGCTCCTACACTTTTTGCATCAGCAGCCATTAACATTTGGGCTTGTGGTTCAGAAACCAGCCTTGCGACTTGTAGATCTCTTGTTCGATTCCTAATCCCACCAAGTATTATAACTAAAGGGCCCTTCCCAATTGCCTCCCCGGGCGCCGTATACAGGGCGGCCCACCACTACGCACGTGTGCTCACTTCACTCAGTGCACATGGTGTTCGCCCCACAGGGAATCGAACCCGGGATGTTCTTGATGTGAGGCAGCAGCAGTATCAAAAATCTAAATTCTGCTTTCTTATCACATACTTTAGTATGTTCTCCAATTATCAGGAACCTACAGAGCGAGTTTTGGTGGATGCTTCTCAGTACTGCAGTGATGCTGGTATGAGTGAATCACACACAGTGGTGGTGCTGGACAGAGAACAGTACACCAATTAGAACCTAACGGTGTCTGATCCACTCATACCATCATCCACCACCCTAATAATATCTGCTTTGTAGGGTCTTGATCATCAAAGACCAGAGTAAAGGGGACTAACAGAGTATGTAGAGGAACAGATGGACTACAGAATGGAATCGTAGAACTACAAAGTCCATCTTGATTCCATGGTTTTGGACTGTGGGAGAAAACCCGAACACGGGATCAGTGGAACTTCTGAAAACAACCTCGGTGTGGTTTTTTTCAGTTCCACTGCTAATATAGATGATGCTCTCCCCGTGTTCAGGCTTCCTCCCACAGTCTAAAAACATAAGGTGATTTGACTATCTCTAACTAAATTGCCCCTATAGAGTGTGTGAGTCACAGTGTCTGAAACATTCTCTTATGGATGCGCATGAGGAACCATTGTCTTAGTTGGTCTTTGTAACCAATAAAATGTCTGGTGCGTGTAATCAATACAAAACAGTGTCCACATACGTTTTGGCGCAATTAACAGGAACCATGGTCCTAAAGTCGATGAGTTTATAGATTTAAAAATGTATCTTAATCCAGACTTTAAAACTCAATAGCATTTGGACAGAATGTTGGTTAGTGCAGAGCAGTGATTATATTATGTGCGTGTTTCCTGCTTATTACGACAAATGTGTGTGAAGGACTATGATTTTGTTTGTTCTGCCTTCTGACCTGAAGGTAACGTTCCTCCACGAAGGTTATGTAGTATGTACGTGTGTCTGTATGTATTTATATATTGTGAATAATCTACTAAGCCAGAAAGCCGTGTAAATAAAAAAGTATTACTTTATTAATTTTTGCTGCCTGTTGGCTATAAAAAAAAAAGCGCCACTCCAGTGTAATGTCATAGTTTCATTTCCTTACATTAGAAACATAGAATTCCCCAGTAGCAGAGGTTTTAATGCGGCGTTTTAGAATGAGAACAATCAATGCAGCTACAAACTCTGGTTACCTTCATTTACCTTCATTTACGATACCGTTTGTATAAATAAGTCATCGTAGCATTTGCTTTTCTCTCGTTTCACTTCTCCGTACTTACAGCAACAAGTTCATAAATAACTACTACTACTACATTCACCAAATATATTACTTCACACTTCATTCAGGAGAAAAAAATGTACAACTGCAAACTTTATAGAGCATCAAAATATCGGGGGATCATCTTTATCGTAGGTAGCTCCTCCTCCCTCCATTCTAATATTAACATGGTTTAAAAACAAGCGTTTGTGTCCAGTTTGTTTGAAAAGTCACACGGGCCGCATCAGTTCGGGTTTAGTGCATCAGCATGCAACTGCTCGTCTGTGGCAAGAACACGTTGTGTGTAAACGTTTGAGTGCAGTCCAGTCCATGCACCTCGCCGTGTCATGAGACGTAAGTGCTTCTGTACAATCATTAGAAAAATACTGTGGCACTTCCAAATTCAGAGTACAGGTCCAGCGTCAGACTCTCTGTCTGTTATGAGAGCTGAGCACGTCGGGAGTAAAATGTGTGTGTGTGGTTGTGTGTGGGTGGAAGTAAAGTGTTTGTGGTTGTGTGTGGGGTGTGTAGGAGTAAAGTGTGTGGTTGTGTGTGGGAGTAAAGTGGTTGTGTGTGGGGGTAAAGTGTTTGTGGTTGTGGGTGGGAGTAAAGTGTGTGGTAAAGTGGTTGTGTGTGGGGGTAAAGTGTGGGAGTTAAGTGTGGTTGTGTGTGGAAGTAGTGTGTGTGGGTAAAGGGTGTGGTTGTGCGTAAGGGGGTAAAGTATGTGGTTGTAAGTGTGGTTGTGTGGGAGTAAATGGTGTGGTTGTGTGTGAGAGGGTGTTGTGTGTGAGAGAGTAAATTGTGTGGTTGTGTGTGAGGGGGTAAAGTGTGTGGTAAAGTGTGTGTGCATGTGGTTGTGTGTGATGGGGTAAAGTGTGTGTGTGTGGGGGGGGGGGGTGTTACTGGTTAGCACATCCATCTCTGGGTGGGTATCCAAGTTCTAATCCAGAGTTTGCATGTTCTCCCTGTGTCCACATGGGTTCTCCAGTTTCCTCTCACAGTCCAAAAACATGCATTCAAGGTCAATTGGCTGCTCTAACTTGCCCCTGTATAGTATGTGCCTGAAACGTTCTCTCCTTGGTGGGCTTCTGCTTCTGTTTCCTGTTGGTGGATGAAGTGGAGAATAATGAGAAGAGACTGATGATCACAGCAGGTGGTGCGATGCGTCGGGGTTTTGGTGTGCAGTGTTGTTACTGCATTACTGATGCGCGCTCATGTGGGACTTCGGTGGTCTCGGTGGTAGAATTTAAATTCTGCACATGGTGCATGGCGACAGTCGTGGAAACATTTGGAGAATTCCACATGTAGTTCCCGTCACTGGCTAAAGTCAAGCTGGAGCTGAAGACCTGGTTTCCCAGCAACACCCGTGATGTCACACTCGTACCTGTGAGTAACAGCAATCAGTTCATTTGTTCCCACAGCATCCAGATACCGTCTTCACTCTGCTCTCATCCTCTAGATCTGTGATACTGCCCTCTGGGTCCCAGGCGAGGAACTGGGCTCTACCCAGATCCCTTATTGGGTGGATGAAACGTGAGTGGGGTCACCTCGGGGGGGGTCCCTTATAGTGGCCCCTGTGTAAAAGCAAAGCCGGCAGCGTTAAACACTTCCTGAAGTGCTCCAGTTCCGCTTGCATCCGTTCCCGTTCATGTGCCAGCCTCTGCCGCTGGGTCAGCAGCTCCTGATGAAGAGAAGCAGGGTTTAATAAGGCAGCTGGTACGAGAGGGTGGGCATCACAGTGAATAAATCAGAGGACAGCACTATGGGTAGCGGGGTACAGTTACACTTCATTACTATGATTTATTCACAATAATACACAACCGCAAATGTCTTATTACCTGTTAGTTTGTTCTCCACACATTCCACTGTCTACTAAATAAAGATTTTCAACTGAAATATTTTATTCATTGAGCTCCAGGATGTGGTATTTTGGTGTTCCCTTTATTTTTTGAGCAGTGTATTTACATCTTATTGCTTTTATAAAAACACTATAATAAAAAAACCTGGTTTGATCCCTGAATGACTTGGTTTCCCATTTGGATGTTGGATGTTACTTTGATGTTAATGAAGTTCTTACCCCCATGCTGAAGGACAACTGGTCAGCTGTGGCTCTCAGATTATAGTGATGAGCTTCCAGTCTCCTGCATTCACTCTGCAGAACCTCGTTTTCTATTCCTCTCTCTGAACACACCACACAGCTGAGTGTAAGTATCACATGAACCCATCAACCAGGAGGAACGGAACCAGAACTCACAACTCACCGTCGATGTAATCCTGATACGCCTCAACTATCGCCTCGATCCCCTTCCATTTGGGCTTATGCTCGTCTTCCTCCTCCTCCTCCTCATCGTCGTCATCCTCCTCCACACTGGAGTCTTCCTCGGCGGATCGCTCGTCACTCATCCCTGAGGAGTCGCGGTGGGCCGCAGGGTGGAAGGCGTGGCCGTTGGTATGGGGGTAAGGTACTAGTCTGTGTTTGGCATTGTTCTGCTCGTGAGGGCTGTAATGCATCGTGTTCTTGTGGAGCCGGTGGTTCGGCTCAGCGGCTCCGGGTCCTACTACAGGAACAAATAATGCACCTCAGACAGCGTTTGGTTCAAATGCTTCCTAAATTTCTCTAATAGACTTATAAACCCTTTCCATATATTCTATATTACAGTTGGTCAGTTAGCAGATGCTTTTATCCAAAGCGATTAACAAGTATTTGACTTAGTAGTTGGGGTCCGAACACAGGGTCACATATGGAATCCCTGGAGCAATGAGGGTCTTGCCTAAGGACCCACATTGGTAACTTCAGTGGACCTGGGATTTGGATTGTTAGCCCAAAACCCCAACCATTTAGCGACCACTTAACAATGAACACTTCATATGCCTTTAAACTTTAAACCTTCATATTTTAGGGAGTGTTGGCTCAGTGGTTGGGCTAGCAATCTATGGACTGTGGGTTCAAATCCCAGTTCCACTGAAGTTACCTCTGTGGGTCCTTGAGTAAGACCCTTAGCCCTCATTTGCTCCAGGGATTCTGTATGTAAACCTGTGTTCTGACCCCATTAAGTGGGATACTTGTAAGTCGCTTTGGATAAAAGCGTTTGCTAAATAACTGAATGTAATATTTTATTAACATACAGTACAGGTCAAAAGTTAGCGTTTGTTTTTTTCACGAATATTTACAGTGTAGATTCTCACTGAAGACATCAAAACTATGAATGTACACATGTAGAGTTATGTACTTAACAAAAACAGGTGAAATAACTGAAAACATGTTTTATATTTTAGTGTCTTCAAAATAGCCCCCTTTGCTCTGATTACTGCTTTGCACACTGGGCATTCTCTCAATGAGCTTCAAGGAGGTAGTCACCTGAAATGTCAGGTGAATGCCATTAGAATAAAAATGCCAACAGTGTGCAAAGCAGTAATCGCAAAAGCAATGTATAGGGGGCTATTTTGAAAAAAAAAAAACAGAATATAAAACATGTTTTTAGTTGTTTCACCTGTTAAGTACATAACTCGTCATGTGTTCATTCATAGTTCTGATGCCTTTAGTGAGAATCTACAATATAAATAGTCGTGAACATACAGAAAACATTAAATGAGAAGGTGTGTCCAAACTTTTGGCCTGTACTGTATATACAAAGCGCAATACAAAAAAAATATGATTTCATCTTTCACATAATCCTACATTAGAGACTACGGTCACAGGAAGCCAATCTAGGGGAAAACATTTAGAGCAGCCAATTCACCTTGAATCCATGTTTTTGGACTGTGGGAGAAAACTGGACATGGGGAGAACATGGAAACATGGAAACTCCACCAAGATCAGGATTTAACCCTGGAGCCATAGCACAGAGGCGGACATGCCGTCACTGAGCCGTGTCGTCCCACAAAGAATTAAATAAAGGGCAGTGCAATGATCCCACATCTTCAGAAAGCAGCGACGCCCCTCACCTTTATCTTTGTTTTTGGATTTGTGCGTGGACTGCAGGACGGACTGGTGGAAGTGTTGGGCGAACTCCTCTGCACTGAGTCTCTCCCAGGCCTGAGGTCTGCTGTGGTCACTCGGGCCTTTGAGTCCGTGAGCGCTCTCCCTCACTGAGCTGAAGCTCGCTCTGGAGCCATTCTGCAGAGCCGTCCTGATCGGTGAAGCTTCTCCGACACGGGGCTGATCCTGTAGAGGAGTAAGCGGCGGTGGAGGATCTTTGGGACGTAAAGTGGGAAATCTGGGAGGGTCGGAGTGACCGCTACCAAGAAGGTGCCTGGTGGGAGCAGGTGGGGTGGGGCTACGGGACTGTGGATGGGAAGCTCCGTTTGAAAGACAAGCCGTGGAGACGTCTGTGTTATCTGAAAGAGGTAAAGACATCTGATTGGACACTGGAGTAAATAAATCCAGCTTAGTCTTCTGTGTCTGATTAAAAAACAAGGCTGTATAAGAAGGCAGTTCTTACCCGAAGCTGTAGGTGGCGGGCTGGAGCAGGGGGTGTGTGTCGCGTAGCGGAGCGTGTCGAGAGTCACAGTGTTACTTTTGATTGCATTCAACAGATTCCCCACTTTCTCTTTTTCTGAAATGAAAACTGGGGTTTAGACAAAGTGACTGAAATAAAAAGTAAAGACAGAAGTAAATGTTTACTAATGAAGACAATACACAATGAAACAAAGAGGAGGTGTGTCCAAATTTTTGATACTGATACTCTCAGCACTGAGGATCCAGGTTCTCTCTGTGTCCACATGGGTATACTCCGGGTTCTTGTATGTATGTGTGTGTGTGCCCATTGATGGATTGGCACCCTGTCCTGGCTTTATCTGCCCAGCACCCCCCAGCCCACCCCCCAGTATTGTAAATAAATCATGAAAAACATGTTGTGCGATGTTAGCCTGTCAGCGCTGGAGGTTCCTGGTTCGAATCCCAATCGGGGTGGAGTTTCCATGTTCTCCCCGTGTCCGCATGGGTTTCCTCCGGGTTCCTCCCACATTCCAAAAACATGGATTCCAGGTAAATTGAATACTGTTTATAGTGTGTGTGTGTGTGTACCCAGTGATTGATTGGCGCCCTGTCCTGGGTGTATCTGCCCAGCACCCGAGACGTTCTCCCCTGGATGGGCATTGGGAAATTAGTGGCCAAATCACAGAAGGCACGTCATGAAAACAAATACAGAATATGAAGCGGTTAAAGGTGTGTGTTATTGTCAATCTCAAGGTTAAATGAACAACTCAGCCAATCAGATTTAAGGACCAGAACTACCCATTTTAGAAATGTCATTAATATGAACTACATGTGCAAGAAGACATAACCTTTTATTATTCGGGGGACATCACAGCGATGAACTCGCATATTAGACCTCACCCTCTACCAGGACTGGGACACAGACTATGAGGACAATTCAAAGCAGCTGATTCACCCTAAATCCCACTGTGGTATGAAACCAGAGAACCCCAAAAAAAACCCACATGGACACACCGGATCCACAGCGCTGAGACTACGCCACCGAAATATAAAAAAAAAAAAAAAAAAAATATATATATATATATACAAACTAATTGCATAAATATAAATGTCAGTAAAGATTTGGAACAGAAAGAAGAAACACAAACCTATCCTCTGCTCCTGACTGACGTGGTTGAGGCTGAACATGCTGAGGAAGTGTTTCTTGTCCTCTAGTTCAGGTGCACTGTCCATCTCCTCAGGGGTAAAGCGAGTGGTTAGGACAGAAGCTGGAGATGGGGAGGCTCGCCAGCTGCCCCGCGACGGTACAGGGGAAGGACTGCGCTCCCTCATCAGCCTCCTTCTCTTCTTCCTCTTTCTTTCCAGCAGCTCATCACGCCGCGAGAGAGTGGTCAACCCGAAGACATTTAGAAAGTCCAGTTTCTATGGAGAGAGAGAGATCCAAAGTGAGAAAGAGAGCCATACTGCAGTAATGAACACAAGCAGAAAGACTGAAGATAAAGGGATGATGGGAACCTCTCTGGACTGGTCCAGTTTAAGTGGTGGTTGTGCCATCACCCGTTTCAGATGCGCCCTCACTTCTTCTTCATCGCTCTCATCGTATGAATCATCGAGGTCATAGTAATAACCTGTCGCACACAAAACACAAACACACGGATTAAACAGAGCACATGTTCAATTCTGACATTAAGAATGTCATTTTTAAGACTTGATCCTGTTTTGGAGAAACACTGCATGTTCTCGGGAGCAGTGGTTCCTAAAATAAGGTACCAGCACCAACCCAAAGTGGCCATTAAAGGTTTGTGGCTTATTAAAAACAATTTTATTTGATGTTATTTGCTACTAATGTGATTTCATTTTGGTGGTGCAGTGGTTGGAACTCTCTCAATTCACAGCATTAAAGTCCTGAGATTGATTTCCAGCATGGAGAAGATCAATTCTGTGTGGCATTTGTATGTTCTCCCTCACTTTATCAATAAGATTGTGTAAGAAAGGGATGTAATGCTCTTCGAAAAAACCCTTTCCCATGATTTATTTACAATTATGCCCAACATTTCTTGCCTTATTGCTTTATTATATAAAAGTAGTTCCGGTGCAAAAATCTGATTGGCTGAGCCGTTCGTCCACATTATTGACAATAACGGAACAGCTACATTATTTTACCTTTTTTTTTTAAAAAAACCTGCGTTTTGTCATTTGACCACTAGAGGACAGTATTTGACAAAACTGGAAACTGTGATCAGCGTTCACTTTAAAACTGGTTATCATGAAAGACCACTTTATAAACGCATTCAATAAACGCATTTATGAATAAAACTTTGTTATTATGGTGTGTTTGTTACCATTTTATAAAAGCAATAAGGCATTCAGGATTGTGCATTACTGAGAATCAATCACGAGAAATGGGTAACTGTACTCCTGTAACTTTGCGTCGTGCCGAGGGGGTGTGTATTACTGTGAATAAATAACAGGAAAGTTATTGTTGTTATGCATGACGCAATCTTTCCTGTGATTTATTTACAATAATACACAGCGTCAGGTGCCTTATTGCTTTAATAAAATGGTTACAATACATACAATAACGAAAAACAAGACATTTACATCGTTAATAAATTGGTCTTTCACACTTAATGTAGTGTGTTAATTTAAATGTTTGCTGTGTTACAGATTTTTGGTTTCTCTATCAAGCAAATACTGCCATCTAGTGGCCAAGTTACATAACTCTGTTATGTAAATAAAAATTATCAGGAAAATAATGTATAGTATATAATGTTGGTGAGCGTTACTGTCAATAATGTCACGGCTGGACAAACGGCTCTACCAATCAGATTTAACTACTGGTCTGCCTTTCCCTTTTTCACAAGTGTAATCAGTTCCTCTACATTACTTCAGTAAATCTACACTTCATGCATGTTTAATGTGGAGGCTGTAAAGTTCTGTACCCATCTCTCGAGCCTCCCTGCGCCTCTTCTCCTCCAGGTCAAGTTTGCTGATGAGAGTCTTGTGCTGCTGTAGCGCTTGATCACAGACCTTTGCATGTTCCCCCGTCTGCCCTAGTGATCGCTTGATGGGGGATCCAGCTCTTTTAACCCCTCTGAGCTCGCCGCAGGAAGCCGGCAGAGCAAACGGGAGTCTCTGCTGGTTCAGGCCGCTCTGACTGGACTTCTCATGCTCCATGTGAAAACTGTAAGGCTCAAGAAAACCATGTCCTCTCGAAGTGGGGCTCCTCTCCCGTAACTCAGCTTTAATCAGACCAAGAGGAGGGTGACTGGGAACAAAGGGGTTTTCATAAGCACGATGCGTGTGTGAAGAGGAGCTGATGAGGGACACGGGGTTCCACAGAGTGGTCGGAGGGTTAGGAGCTACCCGATGTGTTGATTTGGGGGAGATGAGAGGTGGTGGTGCACCGAGGTGGTGAGGTGGCTCTCTGGAACTCAGGTCCTGGTGGCGTGAATTAGGTCTGAAAACGGTGAAGCAGTGATGAGTTACACAAAACTGACACAAGAGGGCAGCATTGAAAATTCTCAAAGATTCCATGAGATGATTTTAACTTGTTCACTAAACTGACAAATGTAATGGGACACCCACACTTCACATCTGCAGAAGCTTTAATGACCATCCACACTTTTAGGAAAGCTTTACTCTGCAGTGACGCCACTCAGAAGCGAGGTTACGCACGTACGATGAATAGGAAGGCCTGGCTCACAATCTCAGTCAAGTACTAAATTTGCATACAAAACTCGCCCAACCATGTCGTTATGGATTTGTGTACAGCGACGCACTCATACTGAGAAAACAGCTCTACTTTATACCATCAGGAGCCCAACAATGCACGTGTAAGTGTGTCCAAATAATTTTGCCCACATGTATGTGTCTGTATACAGGTCGCCCACCTTTGTTGGTCTTTCCGGGCTTCGTGCTTTTCTGGTTCTGTTACACTCTGTGGCCCATCAGACAGCAGCACCTGCCTGTCACCCGACTCCATCTTCAGCCTCCTGTGATGTGCCAGCCATCTCTCCTCCTCTCCTTGGCGATGGAGCAGCACTGCAGCCGCAAGTGATCCCTGAATACCTGCAGAACTGGACCCCAACCGCTCACCATGAGTGGACACCAAACTGGGCATGTTTAGAGGTGCATGGCCACCCATGGTCTGGTACGTCCCATGCTGCAGAGGCTTGTGGGGCAGCAGAGACGCATCTTTGGTTTTCTCTGTAAAAAAGACATGGATGTTAAAATAAAAAAAAACTAAAAATTGGGCTTCCTCGAAACACCTTTATATAAATATGATGGAATGTGCCTTAAATCTGACTGGCTAAGCTGTTTGTCCAGCCATGACATCACTGACAATAATACACACCACTAAGTGCTTCATATTTGTATCAATACATTATTTTAAATCATGTACCGTGAATGGAAATACAGATTAATATAAACAGTGAGCCGATTCGTGTTGAGCACTAAACCTGTATCCTGTTATTCTGCAATCGGTGTTCACTTTGAAAACCACAATAGATGAAGTCACAGAAGACCAGATTAATTATAATTTTGTTTTTAATACACATTTATGAATTAAACCTTGATTTTCTTTTATTATATTTTATATATGTTTTCGTAACAGATTTATAAACGCGAAGAAGAACTTGATTTGATTTTATTTTTTTATGTTTATTGCCGTTTGGCAGAGTATACAAAGCCAACAGAATGCAGTAACATCTAACCCAAAGTGCAAGAGATCATCTATAAGACGCTTTGTGTGTGTGTGTGTGTGTGTGTGTGTGTGTGTGTCATCTCCATAGCATTGGGCGCTTGGGTGGAGTGGAGGGCAGGACGCAAGGTGCTTGGCGGATAGCGATTGGCGTGAGGCGATGGCATATAGCCATAAGCGCTTGGGTAAAGAGGAGGGCATGACGCGAGGTGCTTGCCGTGTAGCGACTGGTGCTTGCTTGCCATATAGCGACTGGCGCTTGGGTAAAGTGGAGGGCATGACGTGAGGTGCTTGGATGTATAGCGATTAGCACACGGATAGAGTGGAGGGAATGACGCGAGGTGCTTGGTGTATAGCGATTGGTGCACGCCGGGCGGCTAGCGTGAAGCTAATGCTGTAAGGCATGCTACAGCTTGCATGTCAACAGCAAAGAGAACATCTGACTAAATGTGTTCGATATCGCAGCACCGCTTTGCTTCCCAAAAACTTCATGAAGATGGAATTGAAAAAAGTTCTCATCAAATAAACAAATTGTTTATTGTTCACCAAGTCTTTCCTCAACCATGGTTTGCAAATGAACCAATCAAAAGGGCAACTGGTATCTCTAATGTATCCATTAGCAAATTCTATGGAATTTGGAAGGAAACTGGCGCACACTGAGTAACCCACTCAGGCACAGCGAGGACCTCTGCTTACACCAACCGGAAACCGAACCCAAAACCTTCTGGTTGTTAGGTGAGGTGGTGGTTTTAACAACTGCCCCACTGTTTAAAAAAAATGGCTCATAAAAAGATTACATTCAGTCATTTGGCAGATGAACAGGTTTCTTTAGAAATGAACATCACAGAGGTGCTGAATGTTTTCCCAAAGTCTGGGGAAAAAACCCTGATTGTTGGTCTGTTAAACGGCAGACACACAGTTGTACACATTTGTGTGATAAAGAGTTCAAGTTGTTAATTTGGTCTCCAAATTCCCCAAATTCTAATGTGTGCTGTAGGAACAAGTTCCTACCCTGATTTACAAGACTTCATCAGAGATCTTATAGAGCATGTGTGTGAACAAGTCAGCGCTGGCATGAGGGGTGTTGGTGCACCTGCTTTATTACGGTACCTGGTCGGTTTGGTGTAAGTCTCTCCACCAACTTGGCTCGCTCGTCCATGTGCGGCCTGTGAGAGTGTGTGTGCAGCTCCTGTTTGAGAGCGTGTTTCTCGGCGGCCCGCGCAGCCTGGATCTCTCTTTCTTTCGCTCTCTCTTTCTGGCGCTCCAGCTCTCTCTCCCTTTCTCGCTCTTCCACCCGATTTCGTTCTCTCTCCCGCTCACGCTCCTTTTCTCTCTCTGCCTCGAGAGCTCTTTCTTTCTCCCGCTCTCTTTCACGCTGGCGAAGCTTATCCTCCATCTGCAGTCTGTCAGACACACACACAGACACACACACACACACACACACACACACACACACACACACACACACACACACACACACACACAC
>JAOUQT010311819.1:0-14930 GCA_025769995.1 Xyliphius kryptos | reverse complement strand
AATACTGTGTTTATTGATCATTATAGAAATTCTACTATTATTGTGGTTTAACTGCTTAATGACCTGACTTCCTTTTAAGTCATAAAACAGACAAATCCTCCAGGTTAACACAGTTTTAATCTGAATTTAGATTATTTATAAAAATATATATATTGTTGCACACTCCACACAAACAGATTTAATTTAAGATGTATTTTGCTGCACTTTATAAGCAAATGTGTTTATTGGTAATAAAACCCTTTAAGATTTAAATTTTACCAGGTACTTTTTTGATCCACCCTCAAGAAAAACACAGCACAAAATAAAGCATCATCACGGCCACCCCATAGGAGTCAGGCCTGTGGTGGTCATGGCCCAGAGGAGCTGTGGTGGGCATCCCTTATTTCTGAAAGGTGGTAACCCTAATTAATATTCCAAATGTTTGAAATAACCCACATCATCCACTTAGCTTTTGCTTTTTAAAAGGGATTTTAGTGGAATTGTTTTCTGTGTAGGCTAAGCTAACTAGCACATAATACTCATCATTGTCAACATTAGAATTACTTTGGCCATATTTTTGGATTTGGAGTAATAAGACTTTATAGTTGGGATTTAGAGACTGCTAGGAGATGACTTACTGAACCACATTTATATGTTTAGTTCACTTGTTGAACAAGGGCAGATAATACAGCATCTGTTTATATCCTCTGGAGAAAATAGAAAAGGAAATTACCTAGCGAGCTAACAAAAGCATCACCACTCAGCAGATGTCAAAACATGTCTCGTATTACATTCAAATACTCTCAGATCCACCTTTACATCTTCACTCGTTGAAACAAACAGTGCATTGGGACTCAGTGGTTAGTTTCTCAGCCACTTGCTTCTATTTAAGTCATATGATTTTAGCCAGCAAGCAGTGTTTCTGACCTTGGCTATGTGCTAAGACCCAGCTCAAGTAAGCATCTTGGCACGCAGAAAACAAACACAGATAACTGAGATTCACAGCAGCAGAGACCGAATAGCAGAACAGAACGTCAGCAGAATGCTCTAATCACCAGCAGCAAAGCAAGCCGACCAGTCCCAGATAATGACGGATAACATGGTGTGTTGGGGGGTTTTAGATTGGTTAGTAATTCTGAAAGCCAGAAAAATTACAAATACTTTCTATATTTTTATATCTTGTATTACTTTATATTATATTAATTAGAGGGTGGTGTATATAAAACCGAAAAGGGAAATTTCACCAAGATCGACATTCGAGTGTGGATTCTCAGCACAGGGAGACGGACTTGCTAACTACATCACCTGTGCCAATCCATTGCTGGGTACGCACTTACTTACATGGACACACAAACACACTCACACACTATATTGGGGCGCCTGGCAGATCACTCAGTTCAGCACCAACCTATCGCTGTGTACACACACACACACACACACACACACACACACACACATTGGGGCAATTTAAAGCAGCCAATTTACCTTAAGTCAATGTTTTTCGACTGTGGGAACCAGACAACACAGACAAAACCCATTTGGACACGGAGAAAATGGAAACCAGATCATGATTTGAACAATGAAAGGCGACCATGCTGAACACTATGCCACTGTGCGTCATTGCAACTTCTCCCTCAAATTTCATCTCATCTCATCTCATTACTTTCGCTTAATTCTGTATAAGAGATGAGGGTTGCGAAGGTGTTCCCCATACCTATTCAGAGTAGAATGTTTGGTGCTAAGCACTACACCACCATGCTGCCCCTCAACCCAGCTCTTCCTTTAAATTATGTCTGATTTAACTGATGTCCATTGTGATGTCATAAATGACAGCTTTTTTTTTCTGCAGCTTTCTCTTCTTTAGGCCCCCTATCTTAAATATGCACATGGTTTGACAGAAAGGTCTCAGAATTCATAATGCATTATAAACACAGTATATAAAGTATTTATTTAACTTGCCATAAACTTTTGTTGATGTACATTGATGATCATAATTACACTTGTATAACAATAGTTATAAGCCTAATACCGCAAAGTGACATAATGCACTATTACGAATTTGTAACTGTTCATTAACTCACTGAAGAGAACAGTGTTTTAATGCTTTAAAACATTCATGTTATAGGCATAACTTGCCTTTACATGAAACTCATTAATAACTATCATTTGCAGCATTATGAAAATGAATTTATGGACGCTTAAAACTGCCAATGAAAGCTTATTATGTCTCGATACAGGCATTAAGTAAAGTGTAAATGTCATATGAAGTAGACTGCATAAATAATAATACATAACGACTTATAAATGCTTAAAATCTTAGCAAATTGGAATTAATTTAAGCTAATGTCATAAGGCAATATGTCATTTTGTGTTATAAAGCATTATGGCATATGTTATAAAGTGTCACGCGCGCGTGCCGGTAGCCAAACAGATGCTCACTCGCTCAAGCTAGGAGGAGCAGGTTGCCAGGTGAGGTTGCAAAATGGCATTTATTAACAAAGAGGTTAAACGCAGGATACAGGATACACGAAACTAAGACCGACAGGCAACACGAATCAATATAAACGACACAAGACCAGGACAACCGGAAACGAGGAGCATATAGAGGAAGAAGTCCTTGACACGTGAACAAAGGAACCAATGAGAACATAGAACAGTTGTTATGTATACTTATGTATACTAACAAAGGTTAATAACAAGTGTTATACAGCATTGTAAATATGATAAATCTTTGTAAAATGCTTTAAATGCATTATAAATGCTGGATTTAAATAGGTTTTTATTATTAAACCTTTTATTAAAATATGGGGGGCACTATAAAGAGGAGGCAGCCTGCAATAACAGACTGGACATAAACCATAGTCATTATAAGGCCAGTCATATCTACATTGACGAGAAATGCCATTACTCTTGGTAACACTTTCTATAAATCTATTTCTATGAATTAATTTATAAAGCTTTATAAAGTATTTATACACTTGTCATAAGCCTCTATTATTGTACATAGATGTTTACAATCACATTCATGAAGTGGTATAAGAATACAGCATGATAAAAAGCTTTATAACACACAATAACATAATACATTAGAAGATGTATATTTTTTCTCTTTATTAACTTATTGTCGAACCCATTGCCAAAATGCATTATAACATTTGTGTTAAACGAATTCCCTATTTCAAATTAATTTCTAAGTGCTCATAACTGTTAATAAAGCCTTTTTTAGAGATTGAATAATGATATGTTATTTTTTTTTTTACCTGCATTAATATTAGTACATAATGACTTACAAAAGCTTATAAATGCTCCAAGTAAAGTAAGAATGTTTGAAAATCCCAAAAATTCAAACTTGAATTTATAACGCATAGTAACAATAAGTGTTTTTAAGTCTTATGTCATATTGTTATAACACTTTATGACCAGGATTAGAAACATCTATATACATAAATAGAGGTTAATGACAAATGTTATAAACTATTATGAATACACTATAAAGCTTAATGAATGCACTTATAATACATTATAAATACCAGATTCACAGAAAGTGTCAACAAACTTATTTATCTTTACTTCCAAAACTTGTTTTTAAACTTTAGGCTCATAATGAAGTTCTCGGTTTTTTCTGTATACATCTTTGCCAGGTGCTGAACCTGTTCCTTGCCTTACTGCTCAGTTCATTCAGTGGTGACAACCTTTCAGCTGGTGAGGATGATGGTGAAATGAACAACCTGCAGATCGCCATCGGCCGCATCACCAGGGGCATACCCTGGGTCAAAGGGTTTGTCGTACGCACAGTGCGGCAGATGATTTGTCAGAAGAAGAACAGTGACGGAGAAGAAGTAGATGGGCACGATAAGGAGCAAAAGGAAAATGTGAATTTATATCATCTGGGTCAAGGCAAGCTTACAGATGGCTTAACCAACTGTGTGGATGCTCAAACCCTCAGTGTACCTATTGCACAGGCAGAATCGGATGATGAGGATGAGGAGACAGAGTCTTCATTAGACGGAGGAAATGAAAATCAGAAGAATAGTAGTAACACCACAGAGCAGGTATTATTTGGTTGGTGTATTATTCCTATCCCAGCAGTAGTAACTAAGGTTTTTAAATAAAACTACAGCAGCATTACTAAACTAAACCCCCCTCACTGCATCAGTGTCACTGCAGAACTGTCTTTGTAGATCTCTGTTCTCGCATGGGAGACAGTTGCACTTTTTCCCCTTGCTCTTATCTTCTCTGCTTGATTTTTGTGTTGTCTTTTCTTCAGAGACTCCCCTAACATGGCTTTTCAGAATAACAAAATATAGAATTGATTGAATGGTTTCTCAATGCTAATTCTTTTAAACAAGAAGCCTGGGATTGAGGGGAACCTGCATGTTCTGACAGAATTTTTGCAGTTGCCGCATTGGAGGAGTGCCATGTATTGGGCCTAGCCTAGCGCGTTCTGTGTTGGAAATTGAGGATGTATACTTATTTGCCCCCCCCCCCTCCCCACCATCTCCCCCAGGGTTATCTAAATGATGGTGACTCTTCCGTATGCAGCACAGTAGATTACAGGCCCCCGGAACCACCTCCAGAAGAAGAGGAGGAAGAAGAGGAGCCAGAACCCGAAGACCCTGAATCTTGTTTTACAGAAAGTAAGTGCTTATTCTTTTTAATGACATGGAACTTGTACAATAAGGCATTAAGTCCAGCAGCATGGTTCCACAGCTGAATGCTCCTCTCCTGTGTAGACTGCGTACGGCGATTTCCATTTCTGAATGTGGACATCACACAAGGAAAAGGAAAGTGTTGGTGGAATCTGCGCAGAACCTGCTATACAATAGTGGAACATGACTACTTTGAAACCTTCATCATCTTCATGATTTTGCTCAGTAGTGGAGCACTGGTATGTTCTAATGTCATGCTTGTATTTAGACTAGAAATTATTGAAGTGTTTTATTATTTGTCTGCAAAAATTATGTCAAAGTCATCTAAAAGAAGAGGTTCCTCATGCCCATTCATGAAAAAAAACATTTTGTGCACTGAGCAGATACACCCTGACCAGAGTGCAAATTTATCGCTGAGCACACACTTACTCATACAGACACAGACACACTCACGCATACTATATAGAGGCAATTTAGAGCAGCCATTTCACCTTGAATCTGTGTTTTTGAACCACGGGTGAAAACTGTAGAACCTGGAAAAAACACAGGGTGAGAACATGGAAAATTCATTCAGATCTGCTTTTGAACCTGGATCCCCAGCGCTGAGAGGTGTTTGTGCTAATCACTAAGGCACAGAACATTGCTGTCATTATTTCATAAATTAATTATAGTGTTAGCAGTGTGGTGGTTAGCACATCCGCCTCTCAGCGCTGGAGATCCAGGTCCCGATCGGGGTGGAGCTTCCATGTTAAGCCAGTGCCCAGCAATGGACGGGTTCCCTGTCCTGGGTGTATTTGCCCAGCACCAAGAACGTTCTATCCCTGATGAGCAGACAAACGTAAACAAAATTGTTGGTACCCCTCGGTTACTGAAAGAAAAACCCAAAATGATCATCACATAAATAACTTGAATCTGACAAATAAATAAAATAAATAATAATGAATAAAAAATATATAAAAAATATAAAAAATAAAAAATCAAACATTGCTTTTTTCAACAGAATTATTTAAACAGGCCTGAACAGCTGATGGTACCTCTGTTGCTCAACTTTATGAGGCAATCACTGCAATTAAATGATTCCTGTAACTGTCGATGAGACTTCTGAACCTCTCACCAAGTATTTTAGCACATTCTTTATGAGCAAACTGCTCCAGTTGTCCCAGGTTTTAAGGGTACCTTTTCCAGACGGCATGTTTCAGCTCTTTCCAAAGATGCTCAATAGGATTCAGGTCAGTGGCCGTAGAAGTCCACTACAGAATAGACTCATATTTTTCACTTAGCCATTGTTGGATGTTTGTAGCTTTGCGTTTTGGGTCATTATCCTGTTGCAAGACCCATAACCTGCGACTGAGGCCAATCTTTGACACTGGGCAGCACATTTGTCTCTAGAATTGTCCCAGAAGCTTTGTGGCATATCAACATGTAGTTTGGCAAATTCTACTCTAGATATTTTATGTTTTGTTTTTAACCATGCTGTCCTCCTTGGTCATCTCCCATGATGTCCACTTTGGCTTTAACAGCGACAGATGGTGCAATCTGACACTGAAGTTTCTTGAGCTTAAAGTTCACCATTAATCTCTTTAGAAGTTTTTCTGGGCTTTTTTTGTTACCATTTGTATTATCCATCTCTTTGATTTCATTTGAGTTTTCGTCCTGACTTTCATTTGTTCATTTTCTTAGCAATTATAATTATTATTACTTTTGTCAGATTTAAGTTATTTCTGTGGCCATTGGGGGTTTTTCTTTCATTAACCTAGTGGTACCATTCATGAGATGAATTACAGATTTAAGTGCATTGTATTTTTTGTACTTACTGTTCGTTGTGTGTTCTAGGCTTTTGAGGATATTTATATTGAGCGGCGCAGGATGATTAAGATCATCTTGGAGTACGCAGACAAAATCTTCACCTATGTTTTTATAATAGAGATGTTGATGAAGTGGGTTGCTTATGGCTTTAAGACATATTTCACTAATGCCTGGTGCTGGCTGGACTTTTTAATTGTCGATGTAAGTGTTTTGAAAAAAACCTGACAGACTTAAGTTCTCCAGTTTTTGTTTTAAAACATTATCAGTGTCAATTTTTGTTTTTAGGTATCACTCGTGAGTTTAACAGCTAATCTACTTGGCTATTCAGAGCTTGGACCGATTAAATCTCTCAGAACTCTCAGGGCACTTCGTCCTTTACGTGCACTTTCCAGATTTGAAGGCATGAGGGTGAGATCCTATTTAGAGTGTATATTTATGTTTTAATATGTTATTAAGCTTGTGATGTAAAGACTCATAGTTATTCATACAGGTTGTAGTAAATGCCTTATTGGGAGCCATTCCATCCATCATGAATGTCCTACTGGTGTGTCTGATCTTCTGGCTGATCTTCAGCATAATGGGGGTCAACCTGTTTGCGGGGAAGTTTTACCACTGCATTAACACCACTACGGATGAACGTATCCCTATGGACCAAGTAAACAACAAGAGTGACTGCATAGCACTCATGCAAACCAATGAGGCACGCTGGGTCAATGTTAAAGTCAACTATGACAACGTGGGTACTGGCTACCTCTCCTTGCTACAAGTGGTAAGCTCCCTGTTGCTTAAATATTTCATAATCCATATTTAACACCTAAAACATAATGAAAAGTTTGAAGATACACTGTTGCCAACTTGACGAATTTGTAAATATATTCATCAATTTTTCAGACCCACTAGCGACTTTTTTTTTTTTTTTTTTCTTTAAATCTAGTGACTTTTTCTGGTGTTATTGGACACTTTCGTAGAAACACGTGTTTCACTTTCTGTCCTTCTGCCGTGAGCCCTGTGCCATATCCCTCTCAGTGCTCGGTCGCACAGTCAGAGCAGACCTGCATCACCCCACAACCACACTGCAACTGAACTGCGCATGCCCAACGCTGCCATTGAACATGACCCTAATTACAGAGCAGGATATAAATATAAGTGCATTGATTTTACACAGTGTCAGTTACTTTCTGTGGGTCCAAAAACTTTAGTCAGCCACTGACCGTGCACGTGTTTCTACTCAAAAAGATAAGAGAGTTCTGTAATTTTTATTATGGGTACACTTTAACTGAGAGATGAAATGTGAAAAAAAATTGGTCAACCACAAACAAGCAAGATTTCTGGCTCTCACAGACCTGTTACTTCTTACATTTACATTACATTTGGTTATTTAGCAGACACTTTTATCCAAAGTGACTCACAAGTATCCCAACTTGGTTGGAGTCAGATCACAGAGTTGATACAGCACCCTGGAGCAATGAGGGTTAAGGGTCTTGCTCAAGGACCCACATTGGTAACATAAGTGGACCTGGGATTTGAACCTGCAACCTTCTGATTGATAGTCCAACACCCTAACCACTGAGCTACCACTCCCCACTCTCCTTCTTCTTTAAGAATCTCTACTGTCCTCCACTCATTACCTGTAACCCGTTATCTGTATAAAAGACACCTGTCTCCAGCCTCAAACAGTCAGACTCCAAACTCATGGCCATGAGAGCTGTCAAAGGACATTGTAGCCCTGCACCAGGCTGGGAAGTTGGTGTGAATAAATCAACTTTGGGAGCAAATGAACGACATGCAAGACCATTGAAAACCCTCTCAATCTCAGGCTCGACGCATGGTAAAAAATATTAAATTGAACTATTGTTACTAGTACTATTGAACTTTTTACCAAATACTAATTTTCAACCATGTACTAATAAATTCTTTAAAAATCCCACAACGTGATTTCCTGGATTTTTTTTCTTCTCATTTTGTAAATCCTTAGTTAAAGTGTACCTATGATGAAAATTATAGACCTCTCTTATCTTTGTTAGTAGGAGAACTTGCACAATCATTGGCTGACTAGACTTTTTAGCCCCACTGTACAACGTCCAAGATGTGTGCCTCTGTGGAAAAAGCTAAACATTTAGCTGGGTAACTAAAAAGTAATTTATGTAATACACGTAAAAATAAAAAATGTAATGTGGGACTAGACAAAGCATTAAAACCTTTAAAGTTATTTTAAGAAGTGATAGCTTATTTTAAAGGCAGAAAAATCAGACAGAAAAAATACAGAAAAAGTACATTTATTTAAAACTCTTTTAGTTCTAACATAATTGGGGTGTTTTTTTTACTCGCATTTTTTTCTGTGGCACAATGTTTATTACTTAAATATGCAAATTAAGCTACGACATCATTTAGCAACTTTTAGGGCATCCAATAGCTACTCTACTGAGGTGTGGGCAACAGTGTCTATATTAAGATGTCAGAATATTATATTAATAATGCAATACTTATGTTATCTTTTTGTATTTTTAAAATAAGCTTTTTGTCATATTCTCTTCTTTTCTTGCTTCAGAAGGCATGAGGTAATTCTGCATGTTGACCTCAGTAGGGTGTGTAGATTTTACGTTGGCAATGTTTCAAAAATGCCTTTCTGGTCGTAGGCTACATTCAAGGGTTGGATGGACATCATGTACGCTGCTGTGGATTCCAGAGAGGTATCTTACATCCTTCCTTGCTTTCAAGTTGTGCAAACACTGATGGCCAAAATATTTTTGAGACATTACACTCGGGGATAGGTTTTAGATATGTTTCAGGAGCTGGCGCCCATCGCTGGCCACACCCTCATTCACACAGACATACACTATATGGAGCAATTTAGGATTCCTAAAAGGTGGACGTCCTGATTATTACACCACCATGCCATCCATTATCTTTCAATTCATTCTTACTTGAAGTCACAGGAGGGTTTCCCATGCCTATCTACTGGAGAACATTTTATGCACTGGGCAGATACAACCAGAACTGGACGCCAATTCATTGCTGGGCACACACTCACTCACAAACACATTATCTAGGGACAGTAATAGTCTTATGGTTAAGGAATCAGCCTTGAAACAGTTTGATTCCTGATCCCAGTGCTATGGCTGAAGTTCCCTTTGGCAAGTCGCCTAACCCTGTGCTTTCCACAAGTCTCTGGGCACATGTGCTTACTTCATTTAGTGTGTGTATATGTGTGTTTCAATGCATGGATGGGCTAAATGTGAAACATAAATTCCTCTGTGTGCAAGTACAGTTGGCAAAATAGCTCACTCATTATATAGAGGCAATCAATTCACCTTAAATCCAGGTTTTTAGACTGGACTGTGGGAGTAAACCGGAGAACCTGTAGGACACCCACACAGACACGTGGAGAACATGGAAACTCCATTCAGATCGGTATACAAACCTGCATTCTAGAAAGAAGAGAGGCAGTCGTGTTTACCACTACACCACTATGTCAAACATACTAAAATACTTTAGTTGTCTAATTGCTAATTTTCAACTGATTTATTTGTTCAGGATGTGTAAGTGAAAATGCATATAAATATATATCTTGTTTAATATTATTATTGTTTGCAGGTAGAGGAACAGCCATCATATGAGATTAACATGTACATGTATCTTTACTTTGTCATCTTCATCATCTTTGGCTCCTTCTTCACTCTCAATCTCTTTATTGGTGTCATCATAGACAACTTCAATCAACAAAAGCAAAAGATAAGTTCCTTAAATATAAGTTGAATAAGGTTTTATTGTAGACTATGGTTTAAATTATAAAGACAATGGGTTTATTTATAAAAAGAATAATTTTGGGATCTTTTTTCTTGTTTTGCACTTTGGAGGAGAAGATCTCTTCATGACAGAAGAACAAAAAAAATACTACGATGCCATGAAGAAGCTTGGTTCTAAAAAGCCTGTCAAACCCATACCTCGTCCTACGGTATGCAAACGTCCAGTGAAGTAGTTTTATGTTACTTTAAGAATCTGTAAACAATATTTACATGATTTTGTTGTGTCTTTTACTTTTTCAGAACATTATACAGGGATTGGTTTTCGACTTTATCTCACAGCAGGCTTTTGACATCTTCATCATGGTGCTAATTTGCCTTAACATGGTGACTATGATGGTGGAGACAGATGATCAAAGTCCAGATAAAGAAAATGTCCTTTACCAGATAAACCTGGTTTTTATCGTTATTTTCACCTCAGAGTGCATACTCAAGATGGTGGCGCTTCGACAGTACTTCTTTACTGTGGGATGGAATGTCTTTGATTTCATTGTTGTCATCCTTTCGGTGGCTGGTATGTTTTTAATTTAAATTAATTTCAATAAGATTATTACAAGATGATTTTATTTTACATTGTCACCATATACACGCACCGGCCATTTTATTAGGTACAGCTCATTGTTTCACCACTTACCATATAGATCAGGGGTTTTCAACTGGTCTCAGCCCAGGAACCTCATGCACGCATGGCCATTAAGTTGTGACCCACTTTTATAGAATACAAAACAAAAAAAATTATTTTCGAAAAATAATCTTTCAAAACTCCTACAAACATACATACTATATGCATGCAATGTGAATTTAAGAGCAATTTCTTTACCAAAAACTAAGAAACGTCCTCAATTAACAAAAAACTACATTTCATTTCGGGTTATTTGAATTTTGCCGTTTTGCCTCTGAATATCATCACAAATTTAAAGAGAACGGTAACTGGTAAATGAATGGTGGATTCCATGGCAACCAGAATGCGTCTCTGACACACACACACACACACACACACACACACACACACACACACACACACACAATGCTTTGAAACTGGAGAGCCAGGAGAAAACCCACCCAGACACGTGGAGAACATGAAAACTCCATGCAGATTGGGGGTTGAGGGGTAGATGAGGTACAACTATGCCACCGTGCTTCCTACTTTGTAAAGTCTTTGTTAAATCATTATGTTTAAGTAAATTCATTAAACACAACTTTTTTTTAAAATAATAAAAACTATTTTGATAGTTTACATTAAACTTGGGCAGGAAATACAATGTTTAATTCAAATGTTCTCTTGTCTATCTATTTGTTTTGCAGGGCTTATGCTATCAGACATTATTGAAAAATACTTTGTGTCTCCCACTCTCTTCCGCGTAATCCGCTTAGCTAGGATCGGCCGTGTGCTGCGTCTCATCAGGGGAGCAAAAGGCATCCGGACACTTTTATTTGCTCTAATGATGTCACTTCCTGCCCTGTTCAACATCGGCTTACTTCTCTTCCTCATCATGTTCATCTTCTCCATCTTTGGCATGTCCAATTTTGCTTACGTGAAAAAACAGGCAGGCGTCGACGACATTTTTAATTTTGAGACATTCGGAAACAGCATCCTCTGCTTGTTTGAGATCACCACCTCAGCTGGTTGGGATGGTCTGCTTCTTCCCATGCTCAATAGTGGTCCTCCTGACTGCGACCCTGATTTGGAAAACCCAGGTTCAGATGTGCGCGGCAACTGTGGGAACCCTGGTATGGGCATCATGTTCTTCTGCAGCTACATCATCATGTCGTTCTTGGTGGTCGTGAACATGTACATTGCCATCATCCTGGAAAACTTCAATGTGGCCCAGGAGTCAAGTAGTGATCTGCTGTGTGAGGACGACTTTGAGATGTTTGATGAGACCTGGGAAAGGTTTGACACAGAAGGAACGCTCTTTTTGGATTACGAACGTGTGTTTGAATTTGTTGACGCTTTGCAGGAGCCGCTGCGTATTCAAAAACCCAACCGACTCAGACTTGTCAACATGGATATGCCTGTAGTGATAGGAGACAAAATCCATTGCCTAGATATTTTGTTGGCAGTAACCCAGGAGGTCCTGGGAGACACCACTGAGATGGCGGCCATGAGAGAAAGCATCGAGGCCAAGTTTAAAATGAACAACCCAGGTCCTTCATCGTTCGAGCCCATCACTACCACTATGAGAAGGAAGGAGGAGGACAGGGCAGCCATGATGATTCAGCGAGCCTACCGCAAACATCTCCTCAAGCGTTCAATCCGCCACGCATGCTTCATGTACCGCACTAAAAAGAGGAAGGTGAGGCAGCATGGGGACAATGAACCACTGGAAACAGAAGGCCTGATAGCACGCAAGATGAACTCGCTATACGGTAGCAACCCAGATCTGGCAATGACTCTGGAGCTCAAGGCCCGGCCCACACCAGTCAGACCGACCTCGTCTACCCTCACTATGCCAGTAACTTATCCACGGCCCAAGGGCCGTCTGGTGGTTGTGCCTGTTGAGGTCACAAGTGACATAGTTCTTCGATCTGCGCCGCCAACAATGCAGGATTTTGCAAGTTCAAAGGCAACTCTGAAAGAAACAACCGTATAACAGAGAGACACCACTTTTTAGTCAGTGATTAATAAGAAGTTATCCTGGAATGTTTAAAACAGGAACCATAGTCACATGCCAAAAAGCACATCACTTTAAAAGAATTATTTTGATATCTGTGAGTAAGTGATGTGTGTTGGCGGCCAGCAGTGCTGTTGTTTTTCACATTTCACATTTTTTTTAAATTGATTGGTTTCTCGTTTTTGAACTGTTAACACTACTCCTGTAGCTCCAACCTTAGTTAGACCATTTTTTACGTTCTACTACTGAAATCTGCTGTGTTTTCTGTGCATTTATGTTTATCTTGCAAAAGAGAAAGTCTCCCGTATCTGCAAGTTTCACCTAAACACATTTTTTTTCATTGTAGATCTAAACTGCATCCAAAATCGTTTACTAAAGTATAGGTAATAGGAAGATAGTATAGTAACCTCACATTTATGGCCACATCACATACTCAGTATTATCAGTATTATCTGTTAATATTATTCTGAATTTCAATTTATGGTACATGATTTAAAATCATGTATTTTATAACATGCATTGTTACAAATGTGAAGCAGTCAGAGGTGTGCATTATTGTCTAGTAATGTCACGGCTGGACAAATGGCTCAGTCAATCATATTTAAGGACCGGAACTACTCGTTTTCTAATTTTATATACTCCAGTGTTATCACTTAAAGCACAATGTGCGATGGATGTTTACATCAAAATGGCCCTATGCCTACTGCATTTTACGACATACTGGCCTTTCTCGCTTACTGCTTTTGCTTAATATGTAGTATGTGATTTCCTACCCAGCCCTTGTTACCTATTCTATACATACCTTGAGGCCTCACTTTAATTTGCACTTCTACCAGTTAATAAGAGTAAAATTCAATACAAAATACCATAATTTTAAGCACTACATCCCATTATATAAGGCATACATAAACAAAAAAGTATATACCATGAGAATAAATGGCTTAGAAATGTATGTAGGTCTTTATGCAAGTATTGGAAGAAGACTTGCAATGACTTGATACCACATAACTGATGGGAACTAATAAGATTGTGTTTGTTAGTTTGCAGTTGGTTGTTTGTTGTTGTTTTTTTTTTTAGCTCATCTTATTATCTTCAGTTTAATTCTAGGGACTAGGGTCACGGGGGAATTCCCAAGACAGGGCACCAATTCATCACTGGGCACACACTTGCACACGCTCTCCTACACACACACACACTATATATATATATATATAAGCATTTAATTAACCTTGTTTCCATGTCGTTATACTGTGGGAGGAAACCGGAGAACCCAGAGGAACCCCACGCAGACACGACACAAGGAGAACATGCAAACTCCACCCAGATTCAAACCTGGATCCCCAGCTTTCAGAGGCGAACGTGCTAACCACTACACCACTGTCAGTGGTCCGACATTGTAATGTATCATGTATTCGAAAACCCTCAAAGATGTTTGTTGCAGCAAAGTAAGTAGTCGATAATATAAAAGAGAAGTCAAAATTTAATAAAATGAAAAAGCAATTTGCGTGTATGTATATACTGTAAATTAACAATATGATATAGTGTATTGTTATTATTATTGTTATTATTATTACCCCTGACTATAATATTACCCAATGTTTACAGATTTAATTCATAGTTTTTTTTTTAAATGTATTGGTTTTGTGTTCAATCTTACGAGTGTAAAATTGAATTGACTGCCTGCTGTCCATGTGTTTTGAAGCATTAAGAATATAGAGTTTAAGATATAAACTAAGCACTGTGGATGTGGCACAATTGTTTTATTTACTGTCGAATAGATTGTATTTCATTTAAAGAAAAAAAACGTATTTTTTTTGTTTTATGTTCCTTTTTGTAATGAACTAGACCGAGCAGTTCTGTGGTAGCTACATCTCAAGTCTTAAAATACTATTGTCTTACACTCGATACTCTGTAAATGAATAAATGAAGCACTTTTGAGTTTTCTTTGGGTTTATCACTTGAAATAAATTGATACAAGAAGACTCACCACATTCATGCAAATGCAACCATCTTTACAGTATGTACCCAGAAAACCACCAATTTTGGAATCCATTTTTTTTAAATTAGAATCAATATTT
>JAOUQT010311818.1:0-25876 GCA_025769995.1 Xyliphius kryptos | reverse complement strand
TTTTCTTTTTCTTTTAAAGTGAACATTTTAAAGCTTGCTCAAAAACACTGGTTGACTAGCTGGGCATAAATTGGCTTTGTATGTTCTAAGTAAGCTGTAACTGTATGTGCACATCTCACCTTATTACTTATTTAAACCTAATTACAAAGTACTAATGCTTATTTTGCATTTAATTTTTGTTTTGACACTTTGATGAAGGCTGTTCTTTTCTGTAGCATGATTGTGCATCAAAACATGTTTGGAAAGATTTGGGGAAATCTTGTGAACATAGTTTTCAAAATTTGAATATCCTGTGGGTATATCTGTTAGAACCGCCTACTGATGTGAATTTATTGTGATGCCCAACATGCTCACATAAGACCTGTTCCCATAACTTCAGCAAAATAGTTTAAAATGTATTGGTAATTGAAACTGTGTCTAAGACAAAATTATAGAAAATATATTTTTATAAATGTTCTACAAATCCATGATATAAAGGAAACGTAACACTCAATATATTAATTAAATATAGTCATGTTGTCCTTCATTTCAGATTTATGGCTGGATTTTGTAAAGTTATGACTCGATGTAAAAAATAATACAGTAACCCATGATATAAGGATCTAGTCTTAAGACGTTATTATATTAATAATTTTTATTTTATGTAATATCAGTTTATATGACATAATACTAAATTATACTCTTGTAAATAAAACTGTAAATACAGTATGTACAAAGTCTATGTCTTGTCATTTTTTTCAACAATGATTTCCTCCTTGGCCATCTCACGTGAAGTCCAATTTGGCTCAAACAACGACAAATGGTGCGATCTGACACTGATTTTTCTTGAGCTTGAAGTTCACCTTTAATCTCTTTAGAGGTTTTTATGAGCTCTTTTGTTACCATTCGTACTATCCGACGCTTTGATTTGTCATCTTTTTTCTCCTGCAGCTACAACCAGAGAGGCTGGCTACAGTCCCATCTTAAATTCCTGAATAATATGTGTAACTGTATTCTGCTTGGAGTTGGTCTTATGACCGTTCACTTTAAAATGCCTGTCTATAATTTTTTTTTAATCTCCTGAGACAACTCTCTCTTATACTCCCTCTCGTCCATGTTAAGTGGGGTACATACCATGTTACTAAACAGCGCAGTGAGTACCTGTAGCCCTATATATAAGCTCACAGATTGATTACAAGATTGAAGACACTTGCGATGCTAATACGTGGAGACATCTTAATTAAATCTGTCTGTTTGGTCCCAATATTTTCAGGGGTACCGTAGCTTTTGTCCAGGACTGTTTATTGGGTTTATTTTTTAAATCATTTTTTTTTTTTTTTTTTTTTGTATTTTTATTAATAATTACATTTGATTTAAGTTATTTATGTGAACATTGTGGGTTTTTCTTATATCAACTGAGGGGTACCAACCACTTTGTCCATGTGTGTAATTCGAGGACAGATGAGGCTTGGAATAGGCATCAAACCTGATCGTTGCGGTAAAATTTGAAAGTTCTAACTAGATCAGACCTGTCCCTCAGCCATGAAAACAAAAACAATAAGGCGATTTTATTTAGCTAACTTTAACTATATGGTTCAGCAGTTAAACACCTAATGCTAAGATACCAATGTTAAACTCTTGTCACAATATTATAAATTGTAGAGAGCAAAAGGCCCAAAATTCTCAGAAATAATGGTTGCGATTAAAAATGTCAGAGGCCAGAAAATAGCAACGGACCGATATTAATTATATTTTGGTAAATATTTCTAATAGTATCTTGTTAAATAATTTTAAATAGAGTGTTTTTTATAGCAATTCCCAGTTGCACCACTCCTAGATGTGTATTTTCTTATCAAAGCATTTAACCAATGACAGTAGCATTAAACTGTTCAACCAATCAGATTTTAAATCCTTGGTATCAGAGCCTTTCAAAAAGCTAACATTATTTCAGGGTGTTCTGACTGGTGAGTACTTTTGATGAGCAGAAGTTTTCAGCAAATTAAAATTTCTTACAAAAATACAAATTGACTTTCAGCATTTGCTTTGATGGCAATAGAAAATGACTTCTTAACAAAATCAATAAATAGTTTTCAAGGAAAATGGAGAATGAATGTGCCCAGCAATGTTATATAATGAAAGGAGGAGGGGTCCAAGAACAGAACCCTGAAGAAATGATTACTTAGTGAGGTTTTGAACCATTCCCATTCCATGACACTGTAAAGAATCTACCTCTTCTGCAATGTAATCTAATCCAGTTAGCAATGGGAATTCATTGGAATAAGTTTGCTGTTTATATTTATCTGTATCTCCAATAATAGTACATGATTAAAATAATGTTTAACCACATTTTCCTTTTCCCCACATTAATAGAAATTTGAAGCATTCAAAGGTGTGCATTATTGTTAATAACATCCCAACCGGACAAAAGGCTTAGACTATCAGATTTAAGAATCAGAAGTACCCATTTTATAATGTTACTTTTGCAGCAAAATCAATAATATGTGGTCAAATTTAAAAAGTAAATGTCAGGAAGCTAAAGCATAATGGTCCACTATCCACATATTATTGACCAAAGTGATATTTTTGTTTGGGCACTTTAAACATCTATACACTGTGTCAGTTCAGGTCACACTTGTGTCATCGATGTTTAGGTAGTGCACAGACAAAAGTTATTAATATATTTGTAAAAAAATATATTTATGATGCCAAAATTAGAGCCCATATTTTTACATGATATGAAATGTGAGTCCATAAATCAATTCATGGAGAATGAATACGAGCTGGATAACTATTTATCACTAGAAAAATGTGGTCTACATATGGTCTTCATTTATGATGATAAATGATCATTTAATTCTTTCTGGGACTGTTAAGATTAAGGAACTTTTCATCAAAGGCATAGATTAAGAAAACCAAAAGTGATTCTTCTCTGGCATCACAGTAGAGATTCTTTTGGAACATTTTAAAGAAGGCTGGATAAAACAGGGTTCAAAAGTTTGAGTTTCAGTTTCCTCTATTGTACACAGTTCTCAGAAAGTATGTATTGCATATGATACAGGTTTGTAGTGGAATTTCTACATGATATTAGACTATTTTGTTGTTGTTTTGCAAAAAGAGGAATAAAAATTAACGCCAAAGCATTTGTAATTGCTACATCGTTTGTGAGAGGTGGTGATAATGTTTTTGCCAGTGATTACACAGTGGTGTTAAGAAAACATTTAAGTACCCCTATCTTATTTTAGAACGTGTTTATAAAAAGCGTTCAGATCTTTTAACTTTGCTGTTAGACTGTTATTACTCCATATAAAACAACACAACATACTATTCGTAATTCTGAACCACAATCAATATTTGAGGGTTTAGGCTCATAACACTGTTGTAAAAAGCAATATATAAATCAATTACTTACTTACTTAAAAATAGGTCCACACATCTATTGTTATGCGTGCTGGAACGATGACAAACAAGTAAGTTCAAAAGGCATTTTATTAACTTAGACAACAGCGCCACCTACTGGCAGGCTTGTTCAACTCAGGCAGTTCGAAAGGAGGAATGCAGGTGAAAGTGAAACGATAGGCGCTGCGGCGTAGTTCTTCTCCGTGGAAGGAGGAAGTGAAATGCTAAGCGCAGCGGCGCGGGATAAGCGTGGCGGTGTGGGATAAGCGCGGCGGCGTGGTTCTTCTCCGTGGAAGGAGGAAGTGAAACGCTGTGCGCGGAGGCGCGGGATAAGCGCGGCCGGGCTGTTCTTCTCCGTGGATGGAGAAAGTCTAGCGAAAAGCGCGGCGGCGCAGGATAAGCGCGGCGGCGCTGGTCTTCTCCGTGGAAGGAGAAAGTCAAACAATGAGCGCGGTGGATCCGCGGTAGAGCTGAGCCGTGAACGTCACTGAGCATCTCCTGCGAAACCACGGACTCACTGAAAACCAAACCAGAACAGGTGACAGAAAATAATACAACGCACCAAGTGAAGTGCAGGAGTGACTTATAAAGGGGAAGTGATTAGTGGGATGATTAGTGAGAGATGACACCCAGGTGCTCAGTAATCAGGTGAGTGAGAGCGTGTTACAGACAATGGTGCCCTGTCCTTGGCATATCTGGGAATACAGGTTTGAATCCAGATCTGGATGGAGTTTCCATGTTCTCCCCGTCTCCCCATTGGTTTTCTCTGGTTTTCTCCCACAATCCAAAAACATGGATTTAAGGTTAATTGTTCGTATAAAGAATTTTTACAGACTTTTACAGCCTAAAACAAGGCAGCTTTCAGCCAGCATACATCACTTATTCAGAATGTGAACATATAGAGACAGCCAGGAATTGGGAAAGATGATCAGGGGTTTAAGATTGGTGAAAGAAATGTCAATACATTTTGATATGAGGCTACATTTTGAAATAACTCTTACTACAGAAAATCTAAAAGCTGCAGAGACCCTGGGAAAGGTTAATGAACATGGAAAAGTTATTTTGCTGGAAATGATGAAAACAAACACCATAACTACAAGAAAGAACACCTTCTTCTCCAGTGATGGAAAAAAGGTTGAAGTGGAGGACAGCCCTTGACAACTTGGATCCGTTACAGTCAGGAATTTCGACAAACTAACAACAGCACTTAATAAACTTATTATTTCCTGTTAAACTCCAAATTTTCTTTATTGTGGCACACAGTTTACTTTCTGTAACATGATTGTTTTAGTATTGACTTATACAGTACCAGTCAAAAGCTTGGACACATCCCCTTTTTGCTCTACTTATTGTCAATGTAAACAGTTACACTTACAATAAAGGTGGACTTTGTGGTTCTACGATTCCAGACTGTAGTCCATCTGTTTATGGACTACAGTATATACGGTGTTACTCATCTTTAATCTGTTCTCTAATGCTCAGGGCCCCAATAGTACCACCACAGAGAAGGTATTATTTGGTAGGTGCATTATTCCTATCCTAGCAGTCACTACAGTGTTTAAATAAAACTACAGCAGCATTGCTACACTAATCAATGCATCAATGCAACTGACAATAAACAATACAACACCTAAATTATACCTGTTCTGTAATGCTCCTGACCAATAGAGTACAGAAGACCAACGGGGGAATAACAAAAACAGGAACACAGTCAATCCATATGGTAAGTGGAGAAAATAGACAATAGAGCAAGAAGGAGGCATGTCCAAACATTTGACTGGAATTGTTTAAGAACAATAATTTTGTCAGGTAAAGATTTTAATGGTTATTTTAGGTCTTTTTATTAAAATAACTAAAAGCTCAGTTACGAATGTACCATTTACACAATAGGTTCATATCTCGCTCTGATTGAAAATGTATTACAACAAACCTTTGCATTTTTTCTTTGTTTTTGATAGAAGTGACGAGCCCTGGAATGTCTGTAAAAACAAACACAAAAGAGATTGATGTTAGAACGGATAGGGCATTTTCTTATGATAAACTTATATTGTTTTTATCTTTATAAATTGGACATAAGCATAACTATAACATTTGATGTAATACGGCTGTTCGAATGCAGATAGGACAGGTAAGCAAGGTTAGTCTTTATGAGCAGCACTCTATTTAAGTATGGGCATAAAACTAAAGCCACTTTACAAAATGACCTTGATCAGACAAATCAAATCAGGATTCAAAAGGAAAAGGGAAATAAGATGTTGGAGGGAGGAGGTTAGAATATTAAATATGAAGGTATTCATATGTACAGTGCTTTATAGTGCTTATAATAAATCATTGAGCCAGGTATAGCCAGGTACAGCTAGTTATAGTTCTCAGATTACATTTTGTAGTCCATCTGTTTCTCTACATACTATGTTTGTCACTCTTTACTTTGTTCTCTGATAAGCAGGACCTTAAAAAGCAGGTATTATTAGGGTGGTGGATGATGGTGCATTAGACCGCTAAATTTTGTGTGTACTGCTCTCTGTCCAGCAGCACTGATCCAATCATGCCAGCACAACTCCCACAATAACACACTACAGTACTTAAAAATACAGCAGACTACTCAGAGTACTGAAAATACCTCCTCTGTGGAGGTCCTGATCAACGGAGAACATACTCAAGTGTACTAAAAAAAGTATGTAGAGAAACAGATGGACTACACAATGGAATTGTAGGATACAAAGTCCACCTATATGTAACTGAAAACAGACGATGAGTGTAGAACTGGAAAGGTGTACCTAAGAAAATAGCCATTAAGTGGCCATCTTTTTGAAAACAGTCACAATATTAATCTTAGATCTTGTAATGATAACATAATCACATCTGTAATAAGCCTCATTGCTGTTTGTGTTTGTGTTTTGCACGCTCACCGTCTCGTATCTGTTGTCACGCCCCAGTAATGCACCACACCTGTCACGTATTGTCTGGTAATCACGTCGGTGTCTTATACCCTGGTTTTCCCTCACTTCCCTGCCGGTTGGTCGTTTCCGTTCTAGTCACGTTACGTCCTAGTTCCGTCTGGTACGTCCTTGCGACTTTCTGGTCCCGTCTGGCTCGCCCGCGTGGCGATACTAGTTATAGTTTTAGTATCTTAGTTGCCCCGATACTCGTCTTGTGTTTTGTGTTCTGTGTGCAGCGGCGTCCTACGCATCGACTGGTTGCCTCCTGCCTGCACCCTCCGTAGAGGACTTCGCTGCGGTGTCGGCGCGGATTTGGGACACGTCCTTTGGTGCTACGCTACGCCACGCCGCGCTTTGCATTCTCTGCTGTTTGGTGCAAACCTGATCCTAATAAACTGTTAACCCTCGCTCTTGCCCTGTACAGTCCTTTCCGGGTAGAGGTTCTACAAACCCCGGTGGTCACCACCGTAACAAGAACATTTCATATGAAATTAAAAAACATTACGAGGAACATGGAGGTGGAATCAGGAGACAAGACATCGGCAAACAAATAATACACCTCACAGAGCAATACTAGTAATTTGACTGTATTAAAATCAAACAACAAAGAAAAAATAAAATACATGGACATAGAACAGCAGATGATACAGTTTACAAAACCTACTAACCTATTAATAAGTAATTTATAAAGAAACAATAACAATTTAATTAGTCTTAGTATTTAATTAGTTGTATTTTATTATGGATTACATAATCTCACTGATCCTTTAAAAACATTAAACCCAGCATACAGGGGCCGAGTAAATGTAGTTTGGACTCTGTGGAGGAGCTTCATTGTATCAGAAACGCTGTAGAACGACAGAGTTCCTGCACTGTGATCCACATACACTCCTATTTTGGAACCTGTAGGTTCTTTGAGAGCAATCTCAATGTTGTTGTGATAGAAAAGAAGAGAAGAACAGCACAGACTCCAAGACTGAGGGTTGAATCCAAATCCACTTTCAAAATGCTGTTCTTTTCTGTTGATCTCTTTATAAGAGACTGATATTTCCACATCACGACTCCACTCCACCTCCCAGTAACAGCGTCCACACACGCTCTCCTCACATAGCACCTGATAACAGGAGCTAAATCTCTCTGGATGATCGGGATAGGACTGAATTCTCTTACTGTATTTCACCAATCTGTTGTTCTCGGACAGAATGAGATGATCATTTACTGTGTTGGGATCCAGAGTCAGTTTACAGAAATCTGAATGAATAGAAAATAAAAAAAAACATGTTGAAATTATTTACAAAATTGAGTTTTATGTATCTATGTATTTATTTGTATTCTGTCTCTTCTGGTTTCTCTCTGCCTATCATTTTTTATCTTCTAATTTCTGTCTGTCTTTTATTCTTTCTCTTTTGGTTTCTGTCTGTCTTTCATTCGTATCATTACAGTCAAGGTAAATCTAAACTACCATGGGCAAGATAAAAGGAAAATGAGTTAAGAGTTTTGTTAAAAAATATGGTGGAGTTGGGAGTTTGATGAGGGTGAAGCTGAGAAGGAAGATTTGTGGGGTGAGAAAGTTAGGAGTGAAGAGGAGAGAGAGAGTGATTGGAGCAGCTTCAGTGAAGATGTCAGTGAAAAAAAATTCCCTCCCCTCCACCTGCCCCCCCTACTATTCTGTCCTCCAGTGCATTTTAAACTTACACAACTTTAAGTGCAGTTTTAACTATTCCATCTTTATTTTTAAGGAAACATTTAAAACCTCGAATGTGCTTCTGTTTGATAATCTGTTTCCTTTTCACCCACAGAAACTCACTGTTTACCATACTACAATGTAACATTCCTAACCATGTCGTTAACAGAGTTTCCCCTCTCTCTCTTTCTGTGTGTGTTTGTGTGAGTGTGTGTGTGTGTATATTTGCGTGTTAGACTTACATAGTAGAAAATCGTTTCTGCTGCTTGGTTCTGAAAGTGAAATCATCTGATCTGCTGCAACTGTATACACAAAAACACTCACACTGTTTATCATGTAGGGTTCTGGGGCTCTTAAACAGTTATGCATGGGTTTTTTATTATTAAACATGTCTATCAGAGTGTGTCACAACAAATATTCATATGAATAAATGTAATCTTTTTTGTCAATAAAAATAAAGTAAAAAAAATATTTTTCAAATGTTTATTAGTTTAGTGTTTTAATAATTATATTGTGTAGCTGATGTTTAGATAGTTTATCGGTTTAACCATTCGTTTGTCAATAAGTTTAAATCTTCTAAAAAATATTATCCATAATTATGCAATGTGATTTTTTTTTTTTACCAAAATACTTTTATAGTTTTATAACAATTCCTGGCTGACATTAAGACAGAAATCAAACCCATCACAGCTCTAGCTTATTCAGTGAACATTTATATCATTAAAAGTTTATATCAACCCTTCTGATTGGCTAAAGGCATTCAGCACACGTATGACAGGTCTACATATTTGTTTTTTCAGCAGTGAGCATTTTAAATGAATAAAAACTAATAAAGAAACGAAATGTAAATTAGTAAAAATATACCATGTACATTAACCACAAACTCATCCTGTTCTGTTGTCTTGATATCTTACCCTGTAAAGAAATGTTGTTAAATTCCTCTTTGCAGAATTCCTCCACCCGTATTTTCAGCGAGGAGAGAGATTTAATAACTTTATTAAATGAGAACTTTAGATTAACAGTGATGCTCTCTAAATCTGAAGATCCAAGAAATGATTTAAGAGATGAGAAACGCTACAGAGGAGGACAAATATAATATTAAAAATCAGATCAGTCACGGCTTACAGATAAGTTTAGTAGATGAGACAGTGAGATGTTACTTGGAGGAAATGAATGTGATCATGAGTCTGTGAAAGTTCCTCCATCTCAGTGACTCTCCTCTGAAGATCAGTGAGCTCCTGCTCCACCTCCTGCAGAAGTCGTTCAGTTGTACTCAGTTCAGCTTTCTCCTGATCTCGGATCAGTTTCTTGATCTCTAAGCGTCTTTTCTCTATGGAGATGATCATCTCAGTGAAGATCTTCTCACTCTCCTGTTCTGCTGTCTGAGCTTGACTCTGTGACAACATTGTACTGAAGAAGTAAAAACTGAGGCACAAGTGGACAAAACAAGTGGAAAATGTTGACACACACCACTTTACTGATTACATAATAGCAATACACACATTACACGATATTTATCTTTTACATATGATATTTTACTAATATGATAATCTATCACTGGGCACATTCACTAACACAGCCACACACTATATGGCAATTTAGAGCATTTAATTTACCTTAAATCCACGGATGCATAAAGACATGAGGGATCGAACCGGGAATCCTTAGTGCTAACCACTATGCCACCCCATGTTTTACTAATTAATACATGAATGCTGTGTGTGTGTGTCCGTCCACCTTAATTTGAATAACTGCCTGTTTCAATTCCTCCACCTTCTTCTGCTTCTCCTGGATCCTCTGCTGTGATCTTATTTGCTCCTCCTTTAACTCTCCCTGTGTTCATATAAAATACATGTAGCTGTACACCTTAAGCAATAAAGTTAGTGGAGGTTCATAAAGTTTGAAGAAAGTTATCTTGCCAAATAAGCAAATCAGTGACTTCAGTAAAAAGTGCCTGTAAAAATGCTCGAAACCTGGGCGTAGAATGGGTAACGGCTACTTTAAATATATAAACTCTGAAGCCCTTACTCATTCAAAAACAATTGCCTTTCAACTTTTACATTGTTATTAAGTTCTCCCCAGTGGCGAGGCACTGGTATTCTCATAGTTTAATATAAAAAATGCTGGAGAAATAATTCATATAATTCATATATTCATGATGATTTATATAAGGTTTATTTAAACAACCCTCAACAAACATAATAATCAAGTCTGTAATATGCACATACGAAAAGCATCACAAGTAACAGGTGATTAGAGACTGATTTAAATGTTGCTTCAGTTTATAATCAGTCAATCATGTGATTAAAGCTATATAATGTTGTTAAAGATTCAGCTAATCTTCAGGAACCTTTCTGATAAGTTTCAACAACATACTTCAGACTTTGACTCCAGTTTAATCTTCAGTGGTTTCTGCATTAATCCACATTATAGTCATTAAATTTGACAGAAGTTATAAAAATAAAACACTTATGACTATATACTTTATATATTTTTATCTCACCTCTTTTTCAGTTCTTTCTGCTTTAGCTGTGGCTGTATCGTGACCTTTATGTTGATCCATCGTACATAAATAACAGATGAAGCTTCCATCAGTACGACAGTACACCTTAATGACCTCATCATGAAGAGAGCAGATCTTCTCCTGTAGATCTCCACAGGGTTCCACTAATGTATGTTTCTTCAAAGCAGGACGTTCATAGTGAGGTTTCAGGTGAATTTCACAAAATGAAGTCAGACAAATCAGACAGGACTTGATGGCTTTCCATTTTCTTCCAGTACAGAAATCACACTCCACATCTCCTGATCCAGCATAACAGAGAGCTAGAGGACCAGCTTGGAATTCAGTCTTCTTCAGTTTCTCCACCACTTCAGTCAGAATGGTGTTTCTGCATAAATCAGGTCTTGCAGTAAAAGACTTTCTACATTGAGGACAACTACAAGTCCTCCAGTGGTCCTCCTGATCCCAGCATCCATTAATACATTCCTTACAAAAACTGTGACCACAGGGTGTAGTTACTGGATCCTTCAGGAGGTTAAGACAGATTGGACAACTAAACTGATCTAATGAAAACTGATCTAGAAAAATACCAGCTTCTGCCATTTTTCTCTTTATCTCCAGTTTCTATTTCTCAGAAATGAGTTCACTGGTTCTGTGTCCTTTAATTTAACAGGAAGACAAAGAATGTGACTTTATAAGGAGAGAGAGAGAGAGAGAGGCAGAGAGATAATGTGGGGGAGCGAAAAGGGGGGAGAGAGGGCCCCGGTTAAACTCTCACTTTCGTTTCTCTGTAACTGCTGCCTCTTCTGATAGAAATCAATAACGTGATTTAACTTTTGATAATGATTATTAATATAATATATAAAACTCCATTAATGAAAAAAATAGATTAATAAGAGAGAGATTTTAATGAAACCATGTGATCCAGCGTTAATAATATCTGTCATTACTACTAATAGAATTTCATTTAAAATATAAAAAGTATTTTTAAGTTAAAGTGATCATTGTATCTAAAAAGCAGCTAAGGAAAAATCTGAAAGTTAAACAGTAATGGGCTTTATGCGAAACCTTGCTCTCATACAGAAGCTTGAGGCCTCTCATGGAGGACTGTGACTTTTAGTGGCAGATGAGAGTATTACAACAACAAGCATCTTATTTTAAAGCCAAGACTCTAAAACTGACCAAAACTGACAAAATCCTGTGTTCACTTATAGAAAGGAGTAAATATAAAGTTGTCCTGGGGACATCTATAAACATTAGCGTTTCTCAATTTGTGGGTTGCGATCCAATAGAAACAGTTTTATTTTAAAAATGCAGTTTTACAGTTCTACAGATTTTTTCTTTTTTCAGTGATGTATCTTTTGACTTTTTAGTGGTGTTTTTTATTTTAATTGACAACATTGTTTGGGTTTTAAGCAATGTACGTTTTGAGGCATTTTGGTTTTACAGGGAAATTAAATATTTTTGTGAATGTATTGTGTGAATTGGGTCTTGTGTGTAGTTTTCAGAAATGGATGCATGGTTCAGAAAATGTGTCTTGGCAATTAAGAAAAACTAATACTGGACCATGAGTCTGAAAAAAATGCTACTTAATTGCTGTATATGTCCTATACATAATGCAAATTAGAAAAGTTGACTGACTTGAATTTAGTTTAGTCCTCAATGCACAAAGTGGCCACACCAGGTACTGAACATAAAGGTGCACATGTTTTTGCTGATTATGTTTCTGTAATATTACATTGTTTTAATCACAATTTAAAGAAGTGGAAGATTTGAGGTTTGTTTTGGTTCTTTAATCACTTTCAGGAACAAAATCTGATAAAAATTGTTTTAAAGTTTTAAAGTTGTACTATAAAATTATTGTTAAATGTGTAAGAATGTGGGAGTGAGAATGTGAGTGTGTGTGTGTGCGTAAGTATTCAGGAAGCACAGACAATATTTCAGGTCAGAATTGTTCGGAAGATACTGACATACATGATTCTTCAGTTAAGAACTCTCTTAATGATTCTCCAATGCCAGACTTGGAAAATCCATCTTGGCGGTATGGTAAGAAGCAATATTGCTTTTATTGTAAACGAAGCTATTCTAAAATAGCAAGACATCTACAGTCTGCACATTCTGGAAAAGCTGAAGTGGCAAAAGCATTTGCCTTTGACAATAAATCAAAAGCAAGAAGACAATGTTTACGTTTGCTGAAAAGCATGGGCAATTTTTGCAAAATACTGCTATGGCCGATGCAGGTGGGAAACATTTGGTGGCCTGTAGAAGGCCCAAGAATTCTGGATCCACTGTCAAGGTTTAAACACAGGGAAGTCACTTTACAGGCACATTAAGAACCCCAAAGCTAATGAATCTACAGCTGTTAAAACAAGAGTGCAGTCACTGAACTACCAACTTCCTGCTGACATTAGTAAAGGATTTCAAAAAATTAGCACATGTGAGCACGATGAAGTTAGTACTCTAATAAGAAATGAAGAATACATCATTTTGCTTGGTGAGTTGATGTTTAATAAACTAAAGCCAAATGCCACTAAAAATGATTACATCAAACAGAAGATGCGTGAGGTGGGACTTCTGCTTCTGGAGGCAAGAAGACTGACACCAATTAGGTGCATTGAAAATTTTGTCAAGCCCTTAAATTTTTCCCATCTTATTAAATCTGTGAAAGTCACAGCTGGTTACTGTGAAGAGACCAACAGTTACAAGACTCCATTGCTTGCTCTAAAGCTTGGTGACAGTTTGGTTAAAATTGGCACTTCAGTGGAATGCAATGAAACCATATCGGGTCGAGATGACCTGGCAAAATTTGTACGCAACGGTTTTCCACGAGTACAAATGGAATAAATCCATTTTAGCCACAGCATGTGCAACCCTCAGTGAGGCAAAAATCTGACACTCACTAAGGATGAAGGATGAACGGACAAGGATGAAACTTAAGTCACATACTCATGAAGACATTGCAACTAGTCTAGGTGAATTTGAAAAGAGGCTTTGTGAGCATTTCCAAAGAGTGGAGATTTGTGGCATAGAGATGTTCCTGTGCTGCTTACACCCGAGATGGTCAGATGCATGGACCTCCTTATCCAAAAAGAGGAGAATGAAGGGTTTCAAAAGAAAATGTGTACATTTTTGCAAACCAAACCAAATGCTCTCTCTTCTTATAGTGGCTCAGATGTTCTTTGTGAGTATGCGGCAGAGGGTGGTGCAAGAAATCCTACATCCCTTTCATCAACAAAATAATGAAGACAGATTGCAAAATTGTCAACAGTGTTGAATTTGAAAGAAAATGAGATGGACCAGCTAGCCAATTTTTAAAGCATGACGTCAGTATTTATTGGCATTTCTATTGTCTACCTGACAGTACACTCCAGCTAGCCAAAATGAGCAAACTTCTTATAGAAATGGAGAAAGGAGCATTGTCAAAACTCCAGGGTGCCTGTTTAGACAACATTGCAATAAGTCCTGAATGTAAAAGCCATAACGGCTATTTTCCACTTTTTCTAATTACTATTTGCATATAAATTGACATGTATTTCAAGTCCTCTTGCGTTCCTCTTGCGTCTATACAGGATTTTCTTATATTTAGGACTTATTGGCACAGCTTCAGGACTAAACATTACATCCATATGTAATAATTAGGGAATATCAATACAGTTGATACTGAATGTATTTGATCGCGTCAGGTTTGCTCTCCTCTCCTTTCGGTCTGTGACATAGTTTAAATTGAGGTAACCACAACATAGCAGACCTTTGTTTTTAATGTTTTAAATCACATTCTCTATCAGCCATTTGGGAAGCGCAACTGCAAGTGTTTGATCGATCTGTAACGCACTATATCACATCTACTGTAAAAGTGCTTTATGTTTTTGTTTTGGTCTTTTTTACAGGTTATGACTAACAGATTGTAAATAGATTACTGTAGTTAAACCTATCCAGTTAAACAACATACAACAGCAAAAAATGTATGTAAAAATGAGTAACACTTGTAATTGTCTGATAAAATCAATAAATTAGTAATTATTGATTCTTTAGTTGTGATTCTATATACATGGCTCAAAACATGGCTCTTTATTAAGAGGGTTAATTTTTTGTAAGCTTAACATTAACACGTGTTGAGAGTGTACCCACTGTGCTGCTGTTTATAAAAGGCAATACAAAACACAGGAGACTGTAATACTTTATAAAATGTATTAATATAACCATAATTAAAACAAAACATGAAGCCAGCCATGCATACAGTTAATAAGACATCATGCACACCGTCTAAGCGCTATGATGGCGATCCGGAGACCTGCAAGGCCTTCCAACTTCAGAACGACAGAGGATCGCCTTTATTTTAGGTCATCTCCGAGGCAAGGTAGGCGAGTGGGGCACCGCGGTGTGGAATTCCCACGGTCCAGAGACCTTAGACTACCGACGTTTCCGCGAGAGCTTCAGCGAACACAAAATCTCAGACTGTTCAATTCTCCGCTAGCACAAAGCAAGGGTGCCAAATTACCATGGAAGAAATCCACCCTTCTGCCCACCATGCTACGCGAATTACAACAGTTTCTGGGATTCGCAAACTTTTATCGTAAATTCATCCGATCTTTCAGTACCATCGTTGGGCTCCTTACAGCGTTGCATTTTGATTTGGAATAAAGAGGCTGAGAGAGCCTTTGAGGTGCTTGAGGCGAATTTCATGACTTACCCTCTCTTGACATACCCTGACCTAGATACGCAGTTTTTTAAGGCGCAGAGACCATGCTGTCTCAACAGTCGGGGGCCCCAGGGTGGCTAAAACCCATCGCCTTCTTTTCACAAAAATTTACACCTGTGGAGCGTTGTCACGCCCACGCCCTCATCCCGCTCTCACTCACCTGATTACTGAACACCTGGGTGTCATCTCTCACTAATCACCGCACTAATCACTTGCCCTTTATATGTCACTCTCGCACTTCACTCGGGGCGTTGTATTATTTGTGGTCACCTGTGTTGGTTGTGTTGCAGTGAGTTCGCGGTTTGGCAGGAGTGGCTCAGCGGCGATCTCTTCCCAGCTCCTCGCGCTCTTGGATTTAACCTCTTCCTGTCACGGAAAAGAACGACGCTTTGGTGCTTATCCCGCACTAACGTGTTCTACTTACAACTGCCTCCTTTCACGGAGAAGGACGACGCTTTGGTGCTTATCCCGCACTAACTCGTTCTACTTGCAACTGCCTCCTTTCACGGAGAAGGACGACGCCTTGGTGCTTATCCCGCACTGCGTGTCTGAGTTTCTACTTCCTCCTTTTCGGAGAAGAACCTGAGTTCCGCCTTTTGAACTGCAGTCAACTCGCCGGCCAGTAGATGGCACTGTTGTTCAACAAATAAACTCTTCTTTTGAACCTTACCTCTGTGTCTTCTCTACAGTGGAACGTAACAGTACAGTGGACTGTAACAAGCGTAATTACTCGATAGGTGATCGAAAATTACTAGCTGTAAAGTTTGTACTAGAGGAGTGGCGACACTGGATTATGGGTACCCAGACACCCTTTATAGTGTTAAGGGATCATAAGAACCTGCAATACCTTAAAGGGACCCGTAGATTAAATGCGCGTCAGGCTCGTTGGTTACTTTTTTTAATGGTTTCAATTTTACCCTCTCGTTCCGACCGGGGAATCGTAACGCAGTCGCGGATGCACTTTCTCGCATGCATGACAAGCTAGCGGCAGATCCAGACCATAATACCCCCATTCTGCCAGCTTGTCTGGACCTTACAGTGGAAGCTGGACACAGAGATTTGTGATCACCTGAGTAATAGCCCTGTTCCATCCTCTTCTCCACCCAACCGCACGTATGTGCCGGAACAGTTTCTTGATTGACTTATTACGGGGACGCACACTTCCCTCTGTTCGGGTCATCCTGGAGTAGGTCGCACGGGGCTGTTGATCCAGTGAAAATACTGGTGGAAATCCTTAAATCAGGATGTTCAAAGATTTGTTCGGTCTTGTTCCACTTGCGCAGCCTGTAATACCCAGAAAACCCTACCTGTTGGTAAACTAGTGCCCTTACCTGTGCCTGCTCGACCGTGGTCACAAGTGTCGCTCAATTTTATCACTGACCTCCCGGTAGCCGAGGGATTTAACGCCTTGCTCACAGTGATGGATCGTTTCTCCCGTTTTCCAAAGGGTTTCCTGTTGAAGGGCCTCCCATTTGCTTTTCAGACTGCAGAGCTCATTTTTAACAGATATTCCCTCAATTCGGTGTTCCGGAGGACATTCTGTTCGACCGTGGCCCCCAGTTCACTTCCGCGGTATGGCGCGCGTTTTTCGAGAAACTGGGGGTTTCAGTCTCACGTCTGGACAGCACACTGAAATGGCCTTTGCGAACGCTCTCATCAAGAGATTGGTAAATTCCTTCGTATGTTTGTGTGCAACAACCCTACAGACTGGGTACGGGTTCTACTTTGGGTTGAGATTGCACAAAACTTCCTTTGCCACTCTCCACAGGCTTGACACCCTACCAATGTGTTCTGGGATGTCAGCCACCGTTCGTTCCATGAACGAGAATTTCGGTTTTCCTGTGTTCTCCATTGCACCAATGACAACATGCCATTTAGTAGTATTATATACATCAGTGAGTCTAACCTGCAAAAAAATCATAAAAAAGGTATAATCATACATAACAGGATAAATGATGTGACATTTAAACTAATGCAAGTCTCCTGCAATGTACCTGCTCTGAAAGCTCAGACTGTGAGTTTATGTACTTTCAGTGGTGGGAACATAACTGGCACCAGGTGAGGTCACATCTTTACCCAACAGACAATGAGCAAGTGCATTGCTACCTCACTTCTGATTTAGAAAACAACGCTTTAATCACGTATAATGATTTTAGGAATGGACTTGTTTGAATGTTTTGGGAATTTTAGTTTTCGGTCTGTTCGTGTGGGAATTTAGTTCTAAATAATAGTAAGGTGTATTATCTGTATTCATTTGCATTGACTACAGCTGTGTTTTTCTTCTTCTTGTTCTCTACTGCATATTTAAGGTCTGTCCCTCTCCCCTTAAACACTACTGGATTATTTTGTGTATATGACGTATGCCACATTTGTCTTATTTTTGTGAATGGGGTTTCATGTTTAATAAAACCTGTTTCAATGCATCCTGATCTCTTTGAACTTTATTTTAGACGCCACATCGGGGATGACCGCTCATGTTACAGTATATCGAAATACTTTTTTTTTATTTTTTTTTATTTTTTTTATTTTTTTACATTAAGTAAATTTGTAATTAATTCTTGTAACTCGTGTTTTAAAATTTGATTTAATTAAGACATTAAAAAAAGTCATAATATATGGTTAAAAGAATATGATACTTCTATTTTTAAGGTTGTGTGGGATCAGGATGTGGACACAAAATAAAATTCACAGAGATTCATCTTGAACATACAGTTTGTTCCATTAAATCTCACACCAGCAGCATGAAACAAATGTAGAGAAACTTTGTTGAAGTTAAATGTGAAACTAATTCGCTCCTAAATCAGGGTGTTCCATTTTCTCCTGTATTATTAATCAGTTTAAACTTAAAGCAAAGCCGTCACTTTAACTGTTCCTCAATATTCTACTGTAAACCTGTAATAAAGTCTACATGTTCTCAGTCGAGTTCAGTTACACAGAATAAAACTTTAATGTCCCTGTAAAAAGCAGTTCCTGTATTTTTACAGAACCAAGTTTCTTTATTTTCACTTTCTTTTAAAAGCTGGACTAACTGTTGCCACACAGCCTGTGTCACTTTGGGGAAACAACTCAGTGATGCCAGAATAAAAAGAGGAAATTTGAGTAAAACTATGTTTACTCAGTTAATTTAAAATTTTCCCAAGACACTTAAACAATGTCCCTGTACTTTTACACATCATTACTGTTAACTCAAATTTTGATTGAACTTAAAAATATGACTTTATATATGACATGCTTAATATGTTAACATTACATGTTATTTTTTATTGAAAATGTATTTTTAAGTCTAATCAACTTCTGCTAAAATAAATTGAGTTTATATTACTTAAACACGGTTTATTTCACTACATTAATTATCAATTCTGAGTAAACTGTACTTTATAATAGTCTAGCTCATTGTAATTATGTGTTTAAGCTCAAACAACTTAATATAAACATGTTTTTCATGTTTATATTAAGTTATAACTGGTAGTTTATACCAGTTATAACAGACTGGCTTTGATTAGCCCAGAACATCTTGACTCCTGACACACAGTAACTGAAAGTTACTGAGTATTGAAAAGTTAAGAAGTTAACCAGCTTGCTTTGTCAAAGTCAGTTAGTGCTAGCTAGCTCCACAAGATTTCTTTTCTTCCCAGACAGCTACATGTAAGTCGAACTGAGAACTGAACAAAGCTTTTGCCAGACACTTTCTTAGCTCTGTTGATGCTACCGTAAAGTAGCACTAGGCCGCTCCAGTAGGATTTCAAATAACACTGTGAAGCAGAATTTGGAAAGTCTGCTGTTTTAAATTGTCTGTTTTATAAGATTAACACTGTTTACTGACATGTCCATTGGAAGTTAACTGAAGTGGGAATGGAAGTGTGAATATTGTGGTTTTATTAGTGAGAAGAGGGCACATCTATTTAAGCACTACGGGATAAAACATGGAAGTTACACACGGACAGTATTAGTTCCTTGTATGCATCAGGATTGTGTGCACATTTAAGTCCTTTAACAGACTTAAAGCACACATATCTCATGTTCACTCAAAAACTCATGAGGAGAAATTACAAGAGAATGAAGATGTCAAATTGTGCTGCCAGTTGTGTAAATTCATAGAGCCCTGCTCTGAAAAGGAATTTTTCACCCACCTAAGAAGCAGGCACTTGAGACTCAACCAAAAGGTTCAGCGCCCATATGCAGGCTTAAGATTTGAAAGCAGTGTGTATTCAACTTATAATGCACATAAAAGCAAAACACATAAAGAAGACAACTGGATGATGTTCAAAACAGAAAAAGTTAATGTTGACATATGTGATGAAAACAAAGAGTGATGTTCCAGATGATAAACAAATGGCATTTGAAGACACAGGGGATCTAGAGCTCCGAGAGATTTCATAAAAAGTAAAAGGTGTGAACATTCTTATTATCATCAGATTTAATTCATTTCGTTTCTGGAGGTGGGATTTTTTATTAAACTTATTAAAGGTTCATATTGTGTGGTTATATTCGAGATGTTATAAGACTGATAGAAGGTGGATTTATGTAAGGTTTTGTTCTAGTTCTTGTTTATAATACTAATAACTTTATAGATTTATTTGACTGCACTGTATTCAGAAATAATAAAGTATAAAATGACATGTTCAGGATTTTCTCTCATAACTCTGGAGTTAAACAAACTACAATGCATTAACTTTATTCAGCAAAACAACAAAAACAATTCATTTATCTAACTGAGGAAAGGAGGTTGTTCCCCAAAATCTTTTAATACATGGCCCCGGTCATCCTCTCCTTAATACAGTGCAGTCGTTCTGTCCCATGTGTGGAAAAAAAAAAACTCAAACAAACCCATGCTTCATTGTAGGGACGGTGTTTTTGGGATGGTACTCATCATTCTTTGTCCACAAGGCGAGTGGAATTAAGGCTAAAAAGTTCAATTTTGGTCTATTATCATTTTGCATTGGTTTGGTTTGCTAGTTTAATACTGTATCTTTTAATTGCCTATTTAAAGTAATAACATAATGTTGTGTAATATATACATAGTAAATTCTAAAGTAATCAGACTAAAGAAAATAATCATACAGAATATCAAGAAGCAGCAGGTTAATAAAAAAGAATAAAGTTTTTGTGCAACTAAATCCAATTTGTAGTTGAATACTGCCATCTACTGGCAAAGGCCAAGACGTCATACTATTAACAAACGAACAAAAAATATAGCGTCTGTTAGAACGGCGTTAGAACTCAGATCAGGTTTTTGGCTCCAAATGCGTGCCGTATATGAACCGTCTGACTGCGTAACCACAACGTCTCCACTTAGTAAGTAACGAACCACCAAAAAGTACCGACACACTACCTTATTGTTACGTCTTGTGTTAGCTGAGGAATTAGTATCTCAAAATAATGTTTTAACATCTCAAATTAATGAGAAGACTAAAGAAACTGTGTCGGGAATGCGCTTCCAAAATATTCAGATCAATACAGATGAACATATAAAAGCTGTAGTTGTTTTTGTTACCACAAGATGACAGTAGACGTTTGTTTAAAACTATATCACTGTGACTTGTAAGCAGAAAAAAGAAAAACGCCACTTGGCAAGAATTTAAATGCAGAATAGTTAATAAGAAAGTCCACTTCTTTTGTTTTAACATCCGGTGTTTCACACCCTAGGTAGTGCACTAATATAATAACTGGTACTTGATTTAAAACACAGTAATCATTCTTTTTTGATTAAATTACTTTAAACTGAATTCTTTTCAAACTAAGATAATATAATGATTGATAAATTATGATTTAATAACCACGAAACATAACATCTTGAGGTTTCAATAAAAAAGTTAAACCAGTAATTAAAGTTATATAGTAGGAGATTGTTAACTGATTGGTAACTGAATCGATTTCCAGTGAATCTCGGGTGATCAGATCTGAACGAGGCTGAAGTTTAGCTCCTTATTTGGCATTCTGAATAAGCGAACTAAAAGGGTGCGTTCACGATTCTATATTTTATGTGCAGATGCGATGTTTGCAAAATGACAGTTATAAGGACGATGAAATTCAAACATGTTATGATCATGCTCTGTATCTCACCACTGTGAATGCTAAATATGAGACCGATGTAATGAAGTACATAACTGATATTAAAAAATGATGTGCCTTCAGATTATTTCAAATGTATTTCATTGCAAACAATTTAGGACTAAACAAATATTTCAGTTTTTACGCCTAAATATTTTATATGAACACTTTCTACTTGATTTGTATTGCTTTTTGGTAACGTTAAAGGTGCTCACCGATTTACATGAATAATTCTTACTATTATTATTATTTATTTATTTATTCATTATCTTCTGCTTAATCCTCTACCAGGGTCGCGGTGGGGTTCCCCATGCCCATCCAGAAAAGAATGTCTCAGTAGCTGAGCAGATGAATGGAATGGCGCTAATCTATAGCAGGGCACACTGACTCACACACAAAACACATTTGCATTAACATTTGGTCACTTAGCAGACTTATGAGTATCCCAACTTGGTTGGAATCAGAACATAGGATTGATACAGCACCCTGAAGCAATGAGGGCAAAGGGTCTTGCTCAAGGACCCATAATGGTAACTACAGTGGACCTGGGATTGAACCCACAACCCTTAGCTTGATCACTCAATATCCTAACCACTGAGCCACCACACCCTCTACAGGGCAATTAAGAGCATTTGATTTACCAGGAATCCATGTTTTTGGACTGTGATAACAGAAAACCGGAGAACGCAGAGGAAACCCACGCGGACACAGGTAGAACATGGAAACTCCACCCAGATCGGGATTTGAACCGAGAATTCAAACCGAGGACATTTGCCTGTAAATGGCACTGTTTATGGCTGTCATTTTCGTTTGTATGAGTGTGGTATGTTGTCATCTAAGAGATTTTGTATTTACAAAGTAAAATAAAAATGGTTTTAATATGAACTTGCACTTTTTTTATAACAGAACTCATGTTCTGTTATAAAAAAAAACATAATAAAAACATAACATAAACAATTTATTAATCAATAATTAAACTTAAAGCTGTTTACACCTCATTTAGAAATAATATAAAAACAAAACAAACTGTCAATACACAAAAAATTAAATTCAAAAATATAGCCATTTGTAGTTTAAATGACATGTATGTGTGAAAGTAACATAATTTTAGATGAAAGTATTTTAAAAAAAGACAATTATGTCGATTCTCAAAGCTAGAGATCTCTATGTGTTTGATTTCGTTTGATTATTGATCAAGATATTGTTTATTATGTTTTTACTATGTCTTTTTTTTTTTTTTTTTTACAATAGTACATAAACCTTAGAGTATGTTCATGCAAAGCTAAAACACATTTACTGACTTCAATGCAAGTTCAAATTAAAACCATTTTCATTATACTTTGTAAATAAGAATCTCTTAGATGACAGCATACCACATTCATTATACATAAAAAAATTGCAATCATAAATAGTGTCATCTACTGACAAAATTATGTAAGTATATATTCTACAATGAAAAGCATTTTCTCGAAACTTGAATATTATTGATATCGTTAAGATACTGAGTGTTAACAGTAGAACATGTTACTGCTTATTTTTATTCACAATATTAGATCAGGCTAAAAATAAAACTGAGATCATGATTTCTGCTCATTTCTAAATGTTTCTTTTTCTTTCTTAGTCCATGTCCATTTACGTTTGTGATAATAAATTGTAAATGTCAAATCACCTCGGGACAGACTAATGATAGATATCTACCTGGCCCAAGGTCACCCTGGAATATCATTTAGCTATTGTTATGGGTTCTTAGGGCACATAGGTTAATTACCCTTGTTTGAGTCACTGTTTTGTTAATTATCTGTTTCATCTGTAGATTGGTTGGTTTAGTCATGTGACCAGGTGTTCTGTGTATTTAGTTCTGTGTCTCCCGGTCCGCTGTGCACGTCTTATGTTTTGATTAGCCCGCTGTCCGTAGACCTCCTGAGTGTTTGCGCGCATCAGCTCTGTGCATGTTTCTGTGCAGCTGCGTCAGAGGTGATTGTGTTAAGAATGACATTAAGACCTGCCATAACTTAGGAGACCAGTAAGTACTGTATCAGGTTGATAAGGGTTATTCAGACGCTGAGGAGGATTTTTTTTTTTTTACCGATGATGAGGGCTTGAAAAGCTTTTTGACCAGGTACATTCCTCCATGGTCCATGCGACTTGATCTCCCCGGGCGTTTTTCCAACTTCGCCCGGTGCGCTATTAAATGCCCTTAGACGCCCAGCAGACCTAAGCGCATGTCCCAGCACAAGCACACTGCTCGTGCTGAGCATGCCCCTCGAGGCAGACTATTGGAGTCGGAGCTGACAGAGTTTTCTCTGTGGTTTTCTCGGGGGCTGGCTTCTTCCCGCCTACGACGCGAGCAAATATGGGGTTGGGGGGTTGGTTAAATCCTGAATCATCTGGTGTGTGGGAGCGTGTGGTGCCCGAGCTGCATGTCCCTGGGAATGCGGTGCCCGTGGAGCGTGTCTCTGAACACTGTGTGCATGTGTGTGAGCGAGCGGTGCCCAAGGTGCATGTTCCTGAGCGTGCGGTGCTGAAGGTGCATGTCCCTAAACGTGTGGAGCCTGCAGCGTGTGTGTCTGTGTGTGTGGAGCCTGCAGTATCTGTTTTTGTGCAGGTGACAGAGCAGGGGGGCGCAGGTCGTTTCACCAGCGCTATCACTGGCGACATGGTCTGCAGTGGGGGCATCAAGGCTAAGACCACCGCTGACAGTGTGGAGGGCAGTACCATCTGCCTTGTTACGGGAGACCACTACACACAGCCCTACAGCAACAAATTTACTGCCAATAGGGTGCCCTCAGACGGCGGCCATCCAGCCCCAAATGTGTCAGACGTTAACTGGCACCCTGTCCAGGTTGTATTTGCTCTGCGCCAGAAATGTTCTCCCCTGGATGGGCATGGGGAACCCCCCTTACGACCCTAGTAGAGGATTAAGTGGAAGATAATGAATGACCTAATACATTCATTTCAGGTATTTAAAAAACAAACATCATTAGCGGACGTCAAAACTAAATCTAATTAGAATACAGTTCCATCTGTTTCCTCTTCGAAAGCAACACTGATTGCGAATCAATTCACTTGTTGGAGGGCAACAACCCAGCAGCAAACCCGCTACCTCTTCCTTTGTGCAAGGAGGTACAGGAGGAGCAGTGTCAGAGCCCTGCATAATGATGTCCAGCAGTTCATGAGAGTGGTATGAGGGCCCGACGTCCACAAGTGTGGCTTGTGCTTCCAGCCCAATACCATGCAGGGCAAAGAACATCAACATAAGTAGATTCACCATTGGCGCCCTGAGCATTCCACAAAATGTTCTGCTGCCTGCAACATCCTCCAGCATGACCGGTTTGGCAGTGGGTCAGCAATGGTGTGGAGAGGCATTTCTTTGGAGGGCCGCACAGACCTCCATGTGCTAGCCAGAAATACTCTGATTGCCATTAGGTACCAGGAAGAGATCCTCAGACCCACTGTGAGAATATATATGCTGATGCCATGGACCCTGGGTTCCTTCTATTGCATGACAGTGCTAGGCCTCATGTGACTGAAGTGTGTCTGCAGTTTCTGCATGACGAAGTAATTGATGTTATGGATTGACCTGCCTATTTCCCAGACCTGAATCCAATCGAGCATGTCTAGGACATCGTCACGTTGCACCACACACTGTCCAGGAGTTAAATGACGCTTTAATCCAGGTTTGGAAGGAGATTCCTCAAGAGAACATCCGCCACCTCATCAGGAGCATGCACAGGTGTTGTAGGGAGGTCATACAGGCACGTGGAGGACACACACTGAGCCTCATTTGAACTTGTCTTGAGGAATATCCACTGAAGTTGGATCTGCCTGTCATTTGATTTTAAGTAGGATTCCAAATCCAGACCTCCATGGAATAATCATTTTCATTCACATTTTGATCATTTTTATGTTCTTTTGTTCTCAACGCATTCCACTATCTACTAAAAAAGGATTTTCAACTGAAATAATTTAATCATTAAAATATAGGATGTTATTTTATTGTTTCATTTATTTTTTTGAGCAGTGTAGATCTCACACTAAATAAATTATTTGGAGGTCAAAGTTAACAAAATACGTATGTGACGTCATGTGAATATTTGATTCAAGTAAACATAATACTTTAAAGCATAAAAAATTTTTTTTTATTATTATACACACTTTTATAATTCAAATATCAATACAAAATACATGTAAGAGAAATATTAAACTACAGAAGTTACACCGTGTTTATTTTTAACATTAACAGTTGTGTTTAAAAGCCAGTAGTGTACACTACGTGTGCTCATTCAAAATTATATATGAAGAAAATTTCGCAAAGGGCACTTTACATTTAAAAGTACTGCGTTTGGGATACAGCCATGGAAACGCCGCGGTACCAAAAACCTAACAAGTTAAAAACGCTTCACCTCATAAACGTTTTTGAGTAAAATTACAAGTAAACTACATTTTAATAACTCCTACATAATGACGTAATTACAGTTTCTATAAAGGAATAAATGAAACGTTACCGTTTGCTGGTCGATGTTAATCCCGTTCACTCTGCAGGTGAAGCATCTTAAATCCAAACTTCTTCATCAGGATTCATTTTTGGTTCCAAACAATCTATTTTAGTAAAAACGCCCCGTTTGCGT
>JAOUQT010311808.1:0-14930 GCA_025769995.1 Xyliphius kryptos | reverse complement strand
ATATCTAAATATTTTATTCATTTAGATCTAGGATGTGTTCTTTTAGTGTTCCCTTTATTTTTTTGAGCAGTATATTTTTTGCTGTAAAATGTTGACATATTGTACAGGGGATGCAATGCCTATATATTGCACATGATATTGTAATGATGCAGTGTCCAGCATTTTTGACAATATAGTACATAATTTGGACATATTGCCTTCTGAAATCAAAGTGGTTATATGTTTTTATTTTGTTTATTTTAGAGTTGTGAGGCCTTGCCAGGGGATTCTACTTTACATGCTACTGAAAAGCCCATTTGCAGCACAGAGAGTCATTGTCCCAAAGAGTCAACCAGCAGATCCTCATCAAGTGACCTTGCGGTAAACATCAGACTGGCCTCCAGTGAAGATGCCCCTCATCCGATAAGCAGCAGCACCAGTAATGGTGGCAGTGTGCCACCGTCCCCCAAATCCCCCAGCCAGCCCAGAGACGAGGTGGATGAGCCACTAGCTGTGGAGCCTGACGACGAAGATGACACTCTTAGCGGTGTTTCTGAAGAGAAAACCAACAAAGGCCGTGGTAGGACGCCCACCAAGAAAAGAGGAAGGGGAGGACGACGACGTTGAGGACAAACAAGAAGGAGGACTTGGCTGAAACCGCGAGCAAACTACATTTGATCCAATACTTGTCATTCTCTTCATAACAGTACAACCCGGTAGATAATAGGTCTTTCACTTTGTAGGTATCCAAATTTTTGGGCCGTAAATCCCAGTTTTAATATTCAGGCTTTTTTTTATTAATTTAAGTAAAGGGATAATAATTTTGATTGTGTATCCTTAACTGTCAAAGAGCCCTGATATCTTTTACTTCTCCTCATAGTCACCTAAAATGTAGCACCCTTTACTGTTGTGCTTTTATGATTAAAAAAAAGTCATGGTACTTTTATTTTAAAATTATGTTCATCAGCTCTAAACCAGAAAGCTCTTTACCAGGTCTTACCAGTGTTATGTATTAAATTCAATGACCTTTCATGTGTGTGGTGGGATTTAAACAAGCAATGTGTGAGAACAACTTTAACTGGCTCTCAGTTTAAAACATTTCAATAAAAGCAGTCTCAGGACATGAACTCAATGAAATGCATTATTAGGAAAGCTTCCTTATTTGGAGCACTATTAATTACACTAATTGCACAACCTGCAAAACACAAACGAATTGGTTTGAAACAGTGTTCTTCTCATTGAATGACTCCCAAAAGCTATTTTGAAGATGCAGTGTGTAGGATTCAGCAGGAACGATTATATAAAATATAGTATTTGTAATGGCTTTTGTTTGATGTGTGTCAATTTTCTTGTAATTATGAATAATTTTGTTTTATTCAGTTTTTTTATAAACACATGGGAAAAGGTTGTTCTGCCATGTTTTTAAAGTAGCCATAAAGTGTGTAAACAGTTTGATTGTTATTAACATTTGTATGTGCTTTTAACTGTCCCGTGTGACTTAAGGTAAAAGACCACAACAACATAAACCCATACAAAATACATCAAAGCCATTAATTACTGGCATACACTTCTCCTTCCTCTTTTTTTGGTCTTTTTAGGGTGTTTCCTAGTATGCCCCATGTTCCGCAAATAATAATTTATAATCCCCTTCAAATGGTATTACAATAGCAAGGACATTGAGTGTTTCTTGAACACCAAAGACATTTGGGCTTGAATTCAACGATGAATATGATATGAGAATGTTTAGCTTTAATTTGCTGTTTTTTTTTTAAACTACATTACATGTTATATTTTAGATCACCCAATTTTTAGGCAAACAAACATTTTGGAACAAAATTAAATTTAGATAAACTTATAATATTTGGTTGAATTATCTGCAACACGCCTTTGGTATTAAGAACATTATATTGTTGGCTCCTTCTGTGTGTGTTTTTTTTAAGGCTTTTATGTTTAAAAAAATTACATGTACTTAATGGGGTAATTAACTTGGCCAGTCAACCTTCCACTTTTCCTGTTGCTTAAGTCCTTTGTGGAGTTCTGCACCACTGTGCTGGATGACAAACTGTGATGCATTTTTTAATTAAATGGCAGAAAGTTATGTTGAAATTAAAACTGTATGAACTGAGTTCAGTCTGTTGGTTCATTCATAAAGTATCATTAATAATGATCTAAATTTTGTTTCGAAAATGGCCAGGCAAGCATGCCATGATTTGACTTTGACCATCACTTGTTAAACTTTCAGTGCATTTGTAAAAGTATGCACTGCATACATTTGCAGTTCCTTTACTCTTTTTCTGTAATTCTCAGAACCTAGAGGACCACCACAGAGCAGGTATTATTTGGGTGGTGGATGATACTGATGAGCACTGTACTGAAACTGATGTGATGGTGTGTTACATTTACCTTATTGTTGTAAATGATGTACCTGTGAAGCCAGAAAAAGTAGCTTCTTTGTTGCTTCTGTTTGTGTTGGTCATCTTGTACCATCAATGCTCTCATGAAACTGTCGCGAGGATGCTGATGGCTAGACCTCTTTGGTTGAAAATCTAACTCCCTCAGTGACACAGATGTCAAAAATTACAAAACAGAATGAAGGCTACGGTAAAATGGCAATATTGTATGAAGGCACAGGTCTCAGGAGTGGATCTTTTGTTTAGTTCTTGCTAAAGTTCTGCCCGACAACACATTGCATCAGATTTTCAAGCTGCTTTGATAAGCTGTAACTAAATTTTAGCAGAGCAAGGTAAAACAACTTTTTTATAAAGTTTCCAGTTTTAAAAAATGTACTGTGTTGTATTTCGTTTGAAGCTGCCATTTTTCTGACTGTTCAAAATTTTAGGGTTCAAGGTAAATTGCTTACCCCGTATAGTGTGTTTGAGTTTTCCTGGGTGTATTTGCCCAGCGCCCAAGAAATTCTCCCCTGGATGGCACGGGGAACCCCTCTGCGATCCCGGTACAGGATTAAGCAGAAGATAATGAATGAATGAAAAACATTACCATTATTTTTTTATTTAAGCTGAAGCAGCACTTATCGGTCCATATTAATCATTTACTGTTGCAGTGTCATTTTCTATTGTATGTTAAGAAAAAAGACATCACTACATTTACTGTAAATTTTAACATGGCAAACTTTTGGCAAACGCGTACGGTTGATCCTCTTAGGCCACCGTAACGCTTTTTTTATAAAAAAAAAATGGCGGAGAAAAAGATAGCAGGTTGGTGTTGAGCTTTGTTTAGTGTTTGTTTGTTGGTTTAATTTCATTAATAACACTTACTATCTTGTATCTTGTACAATATCGCCTTATATAAGCAAAACCGAAGTGTTTTTTGTAATTAAATCGTTTATGAAAGCCGTCCTCTGATGCCTACACGTTTGTGTAGTTTACGTTTATTTGTTTCATTAAATACATTTTGTTATATTTTCTTTATTTAAGGTCTTTGCTGTTTTTCTATGTTTGTTTTCGGTATTAAAACAGTATCGTTTATTTACTGCTTTACAACACGCCATTTCCAATATATAATCTAATTAAAGTTTATGCTCGATTAACTTCCAAAGTATTGAAGTTAGGACCAATAATGTGTTTAGTTTAGGTTTGATAAAATTAGATTTCCGAGGGCAATGGTTACTTCTGACACTTTTTTCAAACCCGGAACAAACCGTACAGAATACCTTAGATTTAAGAAATTCAAATTTAAAGTCAAGCAGCTGCTCTGCCACATTCATGTTGTTGTCAACGTTTAAAATATCCATACTTGTGCAGGGTCAGAAAACAAATCTTAACAAGTCCGAAAATCCTAAAGAGGTGCAAGTCTTATTTTTGATTTGTATATATAAGTAAGATAAATAATGTAGTTTTTAATTTTTTTTTTTTCATTTTACATCTTAACAAGATCATTTTACTTGCTTCATGTAAATTTTTTTTGATTTGGGCTTATTTTTCCACATGGATTTTTGCAATGCACTTGTGCTTTACAATAGGCAAATAGTAAATAATCAAAAGTCACTCCTTTGCCTCTTAATATCTGACTACAGTTGTGCTCAAAAGTTTACATTGCCTGGTAGAACTTTTGCTTTTTTGGCCTTTTTTCAGAGAATGTGAATGATAACATTGTGAATGGTGTGGGGTGGTAGCTTAGTGGTTAGTGTGTTGGGCTGGCAAACTAAGGGTTGTGGGTTCAAGTCCACTAGCGTTATCAATTTGGGTCCTTAAGCAAGGCCCCTTACCCCCATTGTTTCATGGATTTTGTATGTAACTGTTCTGACCCCAGATATTAAGTGGGAATTGTTGTAAGTAACTTTAGATAAAAGTGTCTGCTAAAAAAATGACAAAAAACAAAACTTTTCCACTCATGGTTAGTAGTTGGATGATTCCATTTATTGTCAAACGAATGTGTTTTCTCTTTTTAAATCATAATGACAACCAAAAACATTCAAATGACCCAGATTAAAAGTGCACCTACATCAGTTCTTAATACCATGTATTGCCCTCTAACATCGATGACAGCTTGAAGTCTATTGTGGTAGTTGTGCATGAAGCTTTTCATTTTCTCAGATGTTAAAACTGCCCATTCTACTGGGCAAAAAGCCTCCACTTCCTGTAAATTCTGCGTTTGAGATCTCCCCAGAGTGGCTTAATAATATTAAGGTCAGGAGGCTGAGATGGCCACTCCAGAACCTTCACTTTGTTCTGCTGTGGTAGTCAATGACCGGTTGAATTGGCCTGTATGTCCCATGTGCAGCTGATGTCTGATGAGTGCAGCGCAATCTGATGAGTCCAAATTTGCCTCCAGTATTTGCCGAGAATGTGTTGCATTCATATTCAACTTTTTAACTCACACATCCCCAAAACATCAGCGATCCACCTCTGTGCTTTACAGTAGGAATAACGTTCCTTTTATCAAAGGCCTTGTTGACACGACTCCAAATGTAACTTAGACCTAAACAGACATTATTGTCATTTAAATTTACACAGTACAGTGCACACAAGAATGAGATTTCGTTACTATGATTCGACATAAATTAAAATTTAAGATTAAGGTGACAGTGTTGTGTGCAAAAGGTGTATTGTAGTGCACAAAATCTTGTGGCAATAAATACTGTATGTATATATAAAATATATATACAACGTTTATGGTTGTGGCAAAAATAAGTTAGATTTCATCAATCCAAATCACTTTGTTCCAGAAGATTTAAGGCTTGTCTCTATGCTGTTTGCATATTGTAAGCAAGATACTTTGTGACATTTGCTCAGTAATGGCTTTCTTCTGGCGACTCGACCATGCAGCCCATTTTTTTCCCCCCAAGTGCCTCCTTATTGTACATCTTGTTCAGCCACACCACTAGTTTTCAGTGAGACCTATATTTTAGCTGATGTTATTTGTGCATTTTTCTTTGCATCCCAATCAATTTTCCTAGCAGTTGTGACCAACATTGGTCTACATTGAACAATGCCAGTCTAATTTGAACACTTTTCCCAAAAGATCTGATGATAATTCTTTTGCTTTCCCCATTACTCAAAATTCAGAAACTTCAGTGGCTGGATGAAAGATAAAAGGGTCTATCTGGATTCCAGAAACTCACTTAGCCTTTATGCACACACCGATTACAAACGAACCGGTCACAGGTGAGGATGGTGCATTAAGTTGCGAATTAAACCCATTTGTGTCAACTTATGTGCATGTCATCCAATAAATAACCAGGGTGTGTAAATTTATGATCAGGGCTTTTGGTTGTCATTATGTTGTTTGAAAACAAAAGGCCTTACCCAACCACTAACCATGAGTGGAAAAAAAGTTTTTGTGTTCTCATTCATATTCTCTGAAAAAAGGCCAAGAAAGCAAAAAATTCTGCCAGGGTATGTAAACAATTAAGCAAAACTGTATATGTACTCAATTCTCAGACAGACGGAGACAGATAGGATTAGAATTGACATTGTGCTGTCATCATGTGGTAAAAGGCAGAATTACATTACATTTTTTAAATTATTAATAGCCATAAATAACATTATGAGACTGAAGCCATGACTGTGTAAGTGCCTACTTTAGTCCGAACACTTGAATATGTTGTTTTTCTCACAAACTCAAATTATTAAGTGTAATTCTAGACCTATTGGTTTCTTTGTGTAAAGTTATTTTAAACCAAATCTAAATCAAATCTAAATCTAAATAATTGTGACAATAATTTGCCATAGCAAGGGGACGGTCTCAACAAAACTGAGGCATTGATTTGAAATGTTGATGTCAACGTATTTTCAGCTTCCACGTCTTCAACTATGTCAACCAATCGCGGCAGCCGCAATTCAATGGACTGTTTTCCTCTTCCAGTCATTACGAGTATATAAACTGCATGGACTTCTATGTTCAGCACAATACATTCTGCTGCACAATTTCACAAAATTCCAAAGATCATCTTGTGATCCTACTGAATGAAAGTCAGTGACAGTACAGCCAACACATAGTCTTATTTAGAAATTCTAGTTTTACTGAGTGGGTGTAAATACTGTTTTTAATTAGAATGATAGAAAGGTCTGTTGTATTAACACATTTTTTTAATCAGCACTGCTTGTGTTTTGTGTACTGCAGTGCGTTCACAGGACCCAAACCAGCGGCGAGTGCTGGATTCTGCGACTCGACAGAGACGTCTGAATCGACAGCTTGAGGCACTTGAAAAGGACAATTTTCAAGATGACCCACACTCAAGTCTCCCACAGACAGTCAGCCGCCTGCCGCAATTCGATGAGAATGAGGAGATGGGTAAGGACACATTGTTTACAATCAGTAAATATTTCCTTATCTCTTTGTTTACATCTTTGTGATGTCACCATTGTTGAATAACCCATAATTGACTTTAAATAGAGTAACGTGATTTCTGCAGTGGGGGGTATAGACTATCGAACGTGATCAATGCAATCAATTCAATTCGATTCAAATCAGTGAAAAATCCTGGCTTTTTGTAAAAGTCAGTCTGAATGTAGAGCGAAAGCAACAAAAACAACCCTGTGTCATTATAGTACCTGTATTGCAAGGTAAAAAGAACCTATTATTTTGTGAACATATAGAACATGTATATTTTACTCTTATCAGCCATGTTATTAGTTATACCACATTGTTTAATCACTTATTGTTGAGATTATCAGCTCCATTTACCATATAAATGCACATTAATGCTACACATGCAGACTGAAGTTATTTTGTTTTTTGGCATATTTTTAGTCCCTTTATCTCTGTTCTTTAATGGTCAGGACTGCCAGAGGACCACTACAGAGCAGGTATTATGTGGGAGGTGGATGATGCTCAGCACTGCGGTGACACTGATGTGGTGGTGGTTTGTTGTGTTATTTGCACTGGTGTTGTTTGCACAGTTATTAAATATTGTCTTTCTCACTGTATAGTTTATGAATTTGACAACTATCATAGTGCTTTACATTGTATCTGTTAAATCATACACAGTAGATCACCTGTCACAACACAGTTTGTGTTAGTCATCCTCTAATTTTTAATCTATTATAATTCTTTGCTTGCTAATCTCTCATCTTCCACAATTTGGCCTATACAGCTGAATCAAAGTTCCGCAGCCGCCCAACCAACCAGCCCAAGCAAACTCATTTCTCTCCACTACTCATCTCTCTCTATTGACTCCTTGTAGCTGCTCTCATTCAGTTCAAGGCACTGATTGGCCTACAGGACAATCTCTGGATCTGTCTCATTTTACCTTCAAACCATCCTTTCTAAATACACTCCAACTCATTTACTGTGCTCTAGTGATGAATTTCATCTGGTGATTTTAACTCACCGTATTGCTAATCCTCACTCCATATCGTTCACCACTGCTAAATGTGGAACAATTTTTCCCACACGGTCTGTAAGTCACTCAGCATTTTTAAGAAACATCTGAAAAAAATCTCTCCCACAAGCACTTGCTATGAAAAAAAAAAAGCAGGATCGGATAATGATCAGGTTTAAGGATACTACAGTGTAGCTGGTTTCTCCTTAACTACTGACTTGTGTCCCCTTATTTGTAAGTCGCTTTGAATAATGAAATGTAATTTTAATCAGTGCTCATAGGACACTACCATAGGAATAAACATCATGGATCTTCCTAATTAAGACATTCCATTATTATTACTTAAAAGGCCACTTGTCAGTTTGTCATCGTTTGTTGTCTGTATTGTAATTTTAAAGGCAAACGGAGGAAAAAGACAAGGGGTGACCACTTCAAGCAGCGTTTCAGGAAAAACTTCCAGGCTCTGCTGGAGGAGGAGGTAAAGATTTTGCCAGCTGATCTGTGAGTGTAGGACTTTAACATCTGAAAAGTGTTAGTGGCTATATCCCACCTACCTGTATGTCTTTAACACGTGGGTGGAAACCGGAGTAACTAAAGTAGAGCCACACAGACATGGAGAGGACATACAGATTTCACACCTAAAGGTTCTTTATGTGCCCAAATATAAATAACTCCCAGAATAATCTTATAAAGGTTAAAGCGCTAACCAGTACAATACTATGTACTCTTTTGCCAGTAAATGTAGTAAAACATCTTGGCATTGGTTTTATTTACTTGTCCTAACATCTGTAGAATTTAGGTTAGTATTAGGATAGTATTTTTTTGCTTCCAAGCAAAACTCCTAATTTAATGAATGAGATGCCATTCTCTTTTTTATGAGTAAGTGTGTAATTACATTTGTTTTAAATCTGTTAGTAAATTAGTCACGTTTCTGAGAGATGTCCATATGATTTGGTGTTTTTAATGTAATTGATTCATGACTCGATCATGAACATTTCTAATTGATTCTCTTTCTTTCTTTGTAGGACTTGAGCATGAGTGAGGGTCCCAATTATCTAACAGCTTGTGCTGAACCTTCCAAGCTTCCTCAACGACATTTCTGTGCTGTGTGTGGTTTCCCCTCTAATTATACCTGCATATCCTGCGGTGCACGCTACTGCTGTGTGCGCTGTTTAACAACGCACCACGAGACCAGGTATTTGTCATGATCTCCAGGTGATATTTCAGTACAGTGTTCATCAGTATAGACTAATGCTGGATTAAATAAATGGGTTTCATCCTCATAGCCACATTCTGCCCCGCTCCATTTTTATGTCAAATTACAAATTCATACTACATACACGTTCTGTTCATTTTATTAGTTGTGTCCTCCAGTTTTAGTATTACAGTAAAAAACTTTTTCACCATTCAGATAGTCAGTCTTTTACCATTTAGATAGTTATGAGAACATATTCCAATGTAAATTGGCTCTATAAATATAATAATAATAATAAAATAAAACAACTAAACCATGCATCTGACTCAGTTAAGGGCATCCAGGACATCTAAAATGGACGTGGCACCATATGGATTAAGTTTTCAAGATTGTAACTTAACAAGCCTTAAGATTTATAAAACACTGTGCTTTGAACAGACAACACTAAAGTGAATAGAGATGACCATAATGCACATACAATGACTTTTATTTAGGTCACACCAAGCTAAACGCCAGCACAGACACCATATACCAACTGTCAAGCTTGGTGGTGGAGGGATGATGATTTGGGCCTGTTTTGTAACCCCATGAATTTGTAGCAACTTAAACGACCATAAACTTACCTGTATGCCAATGTATTCTAGAGGTATTGTGATCTAATTAGGCAATACTCACTCTCAATTTGTGGTTGAAGATGTTATAAAACTTCTGACACAAGTTAAAATATCACTTTCTGTATATTTTAGGTGTCTGAAATGGACCGTTTGAATCTTCATCTTTGTGAACAGTATAGATCATCCTACATCTTGTAGAGGTTTGAGGCTAATCACCTTTGTTCTGAAAGGTAACATGAAACAAGGAATGTTTTCGCTGAATGAAAGTCCTGTGGATCAACTAGAATAAAAACATGCTGACCATGGAGCATGAAATTAGGCTTTCTTGGAAATTCTTACATCTGACTGTGTTATTGCTGTGAAAACCCAGCTGGACCAAAGAAGGGGATATTCAGTACCACCTGATTTTGGCATGAAGGGAACTGCCCCTATTGTGTTTCACATGGCCTGTGTATGTGGATAAATTCTACACCTAGCTTAATAATAAATAGCTGTGTTTTGAAATGGTCTGTTCAACTCTAATAGGAATTCTTTGGAAATATGTTGGCTACTTTTTGAGTGTTACCTGATGTAACTGCAGTTTTAACACCATGCTGTGTTTGCTTGCAGCACAAATAACACAATTCACACACTGTTTACATCCTGCAGTTCTCTGTAAGTCTGAATGGAACTGTTAAAGCATTCAGATGGGATGTTTTTGAGACGTCTGTCATTTGCTTATTATGAAAACCTGTAGATCAGAAACCAGCAAAATGTAAATGTGCATCGCTAGTGTTTCAGTTTGTAAATTATATTGAGTGTGTGAACTAATAAATAATAATAAATGTTTAACTGAAATATTGTGAACTTGTAAAAAAAAAGTTTCAAAAAACATGATCTTTTATATTACTGTATTTCCACTAAAGACATTTGATATTACTTCACATACCATTTCAAATCTCTTCATATCAATTAAATATTTATATAACATTTTACAGTCCAAAACATGGATTTAAACATGGATTTAAGCACAACTGTAAACTCTACATTTAGTTGACACTTTTATCCAAAGTGACTTACAAATATCACAGCTTGATTGGGGTCGGAACACAGGGTTGGTACAGCAGCCTTGGAGCAATTAGAGTTAAGCAGCCTTGAAACAATTAGAGTTAAGAGCCTTGGAGCAATTAGTTAAGAGCCTTGCTCAAGGACACACATTGGTAATTTCAGTGGACTTGGGATTTGACCCCATGACCTTTAGATTGATAGTCCAACACCCAGATGTACCTTTCTGTCACAGCTCAAGACAAATCAAACCAACCATAAGGAAGAACAACAGGCTTCCTGAACAGCATTATAAAAAAAGGAAACTCAACTAGTATATACACAATGACTTTATTTTGCAAACCAATATAGGGTGACAGTTTTACTACAGCTATACATACTCAATTTAATTCCTATTAAAATATTTACAGACTGCCTTTCAATTCAAATTGATTTAGATGAGGGTCCAATCATGTCACAAACATGGTGGCTATATGTTGTCATACACACCATTTATTTAAAATATTATGTCTACACACAAATATATTTGGTCCACACTAAGCTTGAACTGTAGCTATGTAAATACCACAGGGTTCATACTGGAGGAATAAGTCCGATTTGCAGTGTTGGCCATTTGGTCGTCATCCTTCACTAGGGGGCGAATCATCATTAGTTGCTGATTTCTGATGCTCCTCTGTCTCTCTAGCATTGAGCTGAGCACGAAACTCCTGACGAGCCTGTCGATTCGACTCCAGAAGCTCATGCAGCTTGCCATTCAGTGCATCATTCCGTTCCTCCAGGTCGTCAAGACACGAGTTGATCTGATCAAGCATGGTGTTTATGGCAGCATATTCTAAGGTTTTGAATGATGACGGAACAGTCAGTGCATACAGCAACAAAAAAAGGCTCACAACATTTAGTTAGCCAGTGTGCAAGATAAATATACAGTATAAGTAGATATAGAATATGACATTGTGTAGTGAGGACGGGAGAATTGCAATTGGCTAGTGTTGTAGACCTTGTAAACATTGTATACCAGTCCAGTAGTGCAAAACGTTCAGATAACAAATACAAGTTAGCAGTGCAAATATGCAGCAGGAAGCTGTACTATTTACATGTATATATTGTGTATAAACTTATATGTATATTTTAGTAATAACTTGGTGACAGTATAGTTCAGTTATGTTGTATAATGTTAATAGAATAGTTAACTGTATATAAAATATTGCATAATATTCATATAGAAAAATATACACTATATTGCCAAAAGTATTTGCTCACCCATCCAAATTATCATAATAAGGTGTTCCAATCACTTCCATGGCCATGTGTTTAATGGAACTGTAATAGGATGCCACCTGTGTAATTTTGGTAATCAAAGTTCCTGTGCTTTCACATCCATCTATTCTCTTAAATGTGGTTTGCAGAAACATCGTAAGGGAATTTTTGGAAAATAATTTGGCACGGAGGGTGGCACGGTGGTGAGCACGTTCGCCAATCTGGGTGTAGTTTCCATGTTTTCCATGTGTTCCTACGGGTTCTCCAGTTTTCTTCCACATTCCAAAAACATGGATTCAAGGTAAATTGAATGCTCTAAATTGCCTTATAGTGTGTGTGTGGCTGTGTGAGTGAGTGTGCCCAGCGATAGATTGATTGTTTTGTGTATATCTGCCCCTGCAACCCTATTAGAGGATTTTGCAGAAGATAATAAATAAATAAATTTGGCACAGATAGTCATTTTGGTAAATCAACCTTTTTTTTACCCTCATTGTAATTATTCTGAGCAGCTTTCGATATAGTAACCATACAATGTTTTGTACCCAAACAAGTGAAACCAAGCCCTTTAAGAGAAGGTGGTCTCAATTTGGTTTTAAATTAACTTTGGTGCAGCCCATTTGTAGAAAAAAAAATAAATGATCCTTAAAAATCAGATGTAATAGACAAATTTTAAGTAAACTGCTAAATTAAAAAGATTGAGAAAATGAAAAAACATAGGTCTTCTTTCAAAGTCTGAAGCAAAACTGCATTTTCAGGACGTTTACTCAAAATTTAGAACTGTGTTAGTGTAGCTTCACCTTGTACATTGTTGAGATTCTTATATATTTTAGGATAAGATAAGATTAACTTAATGTAATAAACGTGTGTATGGATATCTTTGTGTCTTGCGGAGATGGACATTTGACCTTCTGTGGTGTTTCTCAGATATAAGTGGATTAAGTGAGTCTGACTCATTCATTACCGCAAGACTAAATTTGATAAACAATAATGCACGGTCTAAACAGATATTAAACGATGCGTAATAATATTATCAAGTGAATGATATCGATTATACATGACTGAATATTACCTTCGTCGTTAAAATCGTCATCATCGTCAATGATCCCGTCACCCGCAGTCATGTTAGGATCTCCGTTTGGTCCGGACATTTTCATGTCAGTATCAAAAACAATCAACAGCTAAGTAATAATCAACACCGAGATACAAATATTATTATACGCTTTAAACTATTAATAATGACATTTACTTAATAAAAGTAGCCATTTACGGATCGCCCAACACTACAGTCACCGGTCAGCTGATAAAGTCACCTGACCTATAGATTTAGCTACAGTTTAATATCGGTAAATGCATGTATATTTAAATAAACATGTAAAAAAAACGTAAATACGCTTCACTCATTTATTTTTTATTTACTGCGTGGAAAGAATATTTATAGTTATATAGCCTCTTGTTACTGCAGGCATTATGAGCAGCCACCAACTTGTATTGAGTTGTCCTAAATTGCAATGTAGAAAACAAAGTACCCTAGTTTTTAAATCATGAAATGTCTAATGGTGCTTTTAACTTAAATACAATATTCCATCAGCTTTTAAAACATAATTTATAATGATTTACCAACATGCATTGCTAAGGAGAATTGAAACCAGATCTCTGTTCAAACGTACGAAGTGATTAGGGTGTAGGGACCAACGTCTAATTTTGAACACTGCCCAGGGACCTAACGTAGTTGCTGACACGCGTAAGTAAGGTCATCAGTGTGCACTGTGTATATCAACCAAGCATTGTTATTGTTGGAAACTAGATGTATTAACGACAAAATCACGTTTAGTAGTTTCATTGTAATATATTGCAAGCATTTGCGTGTGCACTAATCAAATAAATTTGGAACTTGTGATGAATCACGTGTAGCACAACCACGTGGACGAGCAATGGATGAATTACCCGCGGAATTAAGAAAGTTTCTACAGAATCAGCCTTTTTTGGAGGTCACAGGAGAACGGAGGGTAAATGCACAATTACATCGACTTATTACATTGTTTATAATGTGGGTTACAATACAAACTAATGTTAAAACCAACTTGCGTTGTTGAGCTGATATAAACGTGTGAAACACCATGTGATCTGTGTGTATGATTGCGTAAATTGTTTTTCCCCCCTTTGTCCACTAAAAATATTGTACACTGAATGAAACCGACTACATAAATTAGGTAATCCAGGTTTCTCTCACATTTGATTTGCGTAGATCAAGTGCACACTGAATGGACACGAACTTCCTTGCAATCTCGTGGAAGTGCAGAACTTCGTTGCAGGAAAGAAATTCAAGAAACTGAGCTCTGAAGCAGAATTTAACTACAGCCAGTATGAACCCCATCTGGTCCCGAGCACAAAGCAACTGTATGTTCAGTCTTTATATTTCTCGGTCTGTGGATTTATTGTGTGTGTGTGTGTGAGTCTGAGAATATATATGTGTTTCCCTGCGTGCATGGGTTAAATGTGGAGGACAAATTTCTCTGTGTTTAAGATGGATCAGTTTTTTTTAAGTTGGCTAAAAACTCATACTGCAGACAATTTATCTACATGACACCATAAATTGCTTTTTTTCTGTTTGATAATCATTTAGGTTTATGCAATTATTTGTGTATGTCTACATCCCATCCCGATCCTTGGGAGTACATACAAAATTATGTTGGCATAATTATTGTTTGAATTAAGCTGCAACTAACAAATATTTGACAATTATTTTATCAGTTCGTTTGTTCTGGAAATGAGATTTGAGAAGAAAAATGTTTCCCAAAGACCATGTTTACTTTTTTGTTGTCTTGTTTTACAAAAGACCTTCAGTCCTTTTTAAATGTAGTATTAAGTAGCTTTGTCCAAAACCAATGTGTGAACAAAAACAGTGCACAGGTCATGCACATTTTCTAATCAACAAATCATAAGCACAAGTCAACATTGGTGGATAAGAAACCAAGGATGAGACAGGGTGATTGAATGATACACTAAAATGTAGTCAGTCAGAAGAATGACCAAATAAGTGAGATTTTAATCAAGATTT
>JAOUQT010311779.1:0-14933 GCA_025769995.1 Xyliphius kryptos | reverse complement strand
CCCAGATAGGGATTCGAACCGGGAACCCCCAGCGCTGAGAGGCGGTCGTGCTACCCACTACGCCACCGTGCGGCCCAGAGGAGAAATAGAACCATTTAGTCAAAAGTCTTTTCTGCACCCAAAAAGTAAACAAGCATCTTCCTTTAGGTCCGGTTGTGGGTTTTTTAAGTTAAATGGGTATTGTTGGTTAAAATATTTTTTTTTATTAAATAAATGGATACATTTCTCCATCAGATTGTTAAAGAATGTGATTAATATATTTTTTGAAGAGGAGACAAATGACCAGATTTTGTTGTAGGTGTAGTCTCTAATTCGCATGTTACCAAACAGTTTTTGATGTGGGAAAACAAAGGACTTGAAATCTTCCTATGTGTCACTGTGGAAAGATAAACAAGATTCTCTGTATCCACTAAATTTATTTGACCCTCCAGTTCTGATAGTTTAGCATGACTGGGTTAACTCTCCAGAATAACATGTTACAAATTATTTATTGTTTCTTATAACACAGACAGGGAGCTATTTTCAGAATCATTTGTTCAAAAATCTGAGATGTGAACAAAAAAAAAATGAAATTGAAAATTGAAAGTGGCTTGAAATCATGTTTTCAAATTCAATAGCTTACTCGTTGGTGGTTAAAATTTAGGAAATTGTAAAGTGAACACAAAGACAATATGCTATTATAAAATTACTAAAAAATAATTAAACCGCTAATGACACACTACTGAACCCTGTGTATAAAACTCTAATAAAACATCTTTTTTTTCTCATTCAATGTGAAAGCCTCTAATATTAGTGCCACTATTGTTCCCCATTTCCCTTTTGCTTAATTGGGAAATCCTGGAAGTACATGGTCATTTTTCTGGTAGGTCTGCAAAATGACCTCATGTAATGTGAGTGGGGAGATAAGAGGAAGTCCACAGTGTTTAGGGCAGCAACAACCTAAGTAACACACAAAACACCAGTCAAAAGAATCGCTGACAAAACAACTGAAAATAGAAGTACAATGCAATGCCATCTGTCTATCACTGTTTACAATCAAATAAGCAAACGACTATAACCTGAGCTAGGTGATAACATTTCATTTTATCAAAACCCTACGGCATAATCAACACAGTTCTACTCTACTCGCCTTATATTACTGTAAATAAATGTGAATTTATAGCATGAAATATTTTGAAGGACTAAAAAATCATTATCTAAATGTACTAAAAAGGCCATATATATTTAAATTAACTTAATTTAACCACTGCAACACAAAAAATAAACAAGCAGAAATTATGTATGAACAAGAGGAAGTGCAATGCTGGATAAATACATACATTTTGGTACGGGTGTCGCCTTCATATCGTAACATCAATTAACATCACTGGATGAAATGTTTGATTCAGATTTTGCTAAACTAGTTTACTCCTCCAACTAAAAGTATGAGGACTACAGGGCTAAAACCATTTTTTACAAGCTGCATCAAAAGACCAAACCCTGAATTGCAGATGAAGAAGCTTGTAATGATTCTGCAAACAAATAAGTAATGACAAAAGCTCTCCTGAAATGTGGCTGATTCTCAATGTTCCTGGGTTTTCTTATACTAATTAAACAGCTAAAGAATAAAATGTGTTTTTTTATTTCCACTGAAATAAAACTTAAAAAATATATCTTTTTTCTGACCAACCAACCGTCACATAGGGGTGAAACAGATCTTTTCGAGTTAAGCAGGTTTCTTTGTCCTAAGGATTAAAGTTACCTTGACTACACAAACTCTTTTAATAATGTTCCACCCTTTAACTACAATGAATAATAATAATATTGTGATTATACAGAGTTATTAATTTTTGCTCAGTTCCAGTTTGAAAAACTTATATTTCTAGCCTTTGATGAATTATTAGATTGATAATAAATATTTTAATTAATATTCAAACATAAATATTTCCTAATTTGCACAACCAGATCTTGAAGAGAAAACTAACTTAAAGAAAAAAAAAAGAATTTATAATCAGACAACCACCTGAAAGAGACGAAATGTAACAGGATTTAATCTAAACCCACTTGAGTAAAATAAACAATTAATAATCTATTTTTAAACTATTGTAAGTTACACTGCTGTGTAATCTTAAAAGTTAAATTTTAAAATCTTCATCTTTAAACTAATTTGTTCCACAAATTTAGGTAATCTCAGCTCATATAGCATGCGCACAATTATTTCCGCTACTGCTGCTTAATTTCTGCAAATGTTACTTACAAACATGTCTCTGAACCCTAACACTTTTATTCATTCATTATCTTCCGCTTATTCCTTTATGAGGGTCGCGGGGGGGGGGGGGGGGGTTCCCCATGCCCTTCCAGGGAAGAACATCTCGGGCGCTGGGCAGATACCCCCAGGACAGGGCGCCATTTCATCGCTGGGTACACACTCACTCACACAGTCACACACTCATACACACATACAGGTCTATTTAGAATACTCAATTTACCTTGCATACATGTTTTTGGTATGTGGGAGGAAACCGGAGAACCCGGAGGAAACCCACACAGACACAGGGAGAACATGGAATCTCCACCCAGATAGGGATTCGAACCGGGAATCCCCAGCGCTGAGAGGCGAACGCGCTAACCACTAAGCCACCATGCCGCCACCCTAACACTTATTAAGAAAAAACAAACAGTTGTCACAAGCCAAAATTTTACTTTCCCTTAAAGCAAATATGCATTTCCTAATTGTATGTGTGTGTATGCTATATATACTTTTTGAAAATATTCAGATAATTTTGACTGTTAAATTTATGACCATTTATTAGAAAAACTTCCAGATGTTAATTTTGAAATCTGTTCAATGATTGGACTTGTGATTAAATTACCCAAAACATTTAGGGAAACGTATATTTCCCATTACTTTGATAATATTATAATTACTTTTTAATTTGATTTTGAGTTTATTCAGAACTGTTGTTTTTCAACTATTGATAAAGTGATCTATATGCCTACCATGCTCACACACAGAGGAGTTTGTCCTCCACATTTAACCCACCCATGCAATAAAACACATACACACCCAAGTCGTTCACTATGCTCTGGTGACTAATGTCGCCTGGTGACTCCAACTCACCGAGGTGCCAATTCTCACTCCATTTCATTCACCACTGCTGAATGGTGGAACGACCTTCCCAACAACATCTGTAAGGCTGACTCACTCAACATTTTCAATAAACTTCTCAAAACCCATCTCTTCCACAGACACTTGCTATAATAAAAATAATAATAATAAAAAATAATAAAATAAAAACCAGACAGAGTTATGTGCAGGGTTGATAGTGCTACAGTGTAGCTGGTTCTTACTAATAATACTGACTTGTGTTGTTCTCTCACTTGTAAGTCGCTTTAGATAAAAGCGTCTGCTAAATGACTAAATGTAAATGTAAACTGAGTGAAGTGAGCACACATGCCCAAAGCAGTGGGCAGCTCTGTACATGTGGAGTAATTGTTAGGTTTCTTGCTCAAGGGTGATTTAGCCAGAGTACTTGATGGGACTGGAAATTGAGAAGAGGACCTTCAGGTTTCAAAACTGGTTCCTTAATCCCTACGACTCTTGAGTTTCATTGGTATTTGCTTTGATCACTTCTTGTTTAGGTTGGTAATCGGTTTCGATGGTCCTAAGGTTCAGCTGATGGTTCTCAGGACTTTGTCTGGTTGATGTTTGATTTGTTTGGTATTAATTCAGTGAGTGCTCGGTTTGGTGCACTTAGTTGGTGTTTGGTTTGTTCTGTGTTTGTTCGGCTCTGTATATGGTATAAGCGGTATATGGTATAAGCGCTGTTTAGTTGGGGTTTGGTGCTCATGGTGGTTTTGGTGATAATTTTTTTTAAAAATCATTTATGTTAAAGCAGATTTTTTGTGGCAAAAAAAGTCATGACTTAAACATCAATTCATTAATTCTTTTTCAGATTTGTTTATTTTGGATTACCTTCCTTAAAATTCAGGTGACACACATACACCCTCACATCTAAAAAATTAATTTGATCTTTAGTTTAATATCTACAGGAAGTCTAATTGTTTCTCTTTTATTTTAGTCCTTCTGTTGTTATAGTGCAGGAATGGAACTGCAGTCTGTAAGTTTAAGTTTTATTTTATATGTATGTATAGATGTATTAAACTCATTGTAGTTCATAATTCAGTGTCACTGCTGGACTGATCATGTACCAACCAAAATTATAGTGTTCTACTTAACATACAAAATTAATTTGAAATGTAGTTATTTGTAACATTTTTTTAAATAAATCATGATTAGAGTTCCATATGACCAAATGTTTACTTTGTTTTAGGGTTTGTATGTATATTTTTTGTCAGGTATAAATAGTTTAAAGCTTCTGTGGTGTTTTGACTTATTTGTGTTCTTATTTGTTTTTTAAATTCTTCTACAGATTTACATTTAAGGAAGACATTAAACCAAAGACTACAAAGGAACTCCTTTTTCCAAAAGGGTCAGGTTTTCGCTTTCATTTTCTCTTTCTTATATATACTTATACTTATATATATATACACTTATGTGTATTTTTAAAGTGTTTTTTTTTGCCATACTTAACTATGCCCCACTCAAGGGTTACGGAACATCAAACCAATTTTAATAGTAGTCAAAGAGTCAAAGACAACACAACTAAACACAAAATGCAATTTGTAAATGAATTTATTTAGATGTTTTTTCTCCCTTAAAAATATTTTTTTTTTAAGGGAGAAAAAAGATCTAAACTTTCATGGCCCTGTTTGAACAAGTGTTTGCCCCCCCTTGTTAAAACATTATAACTCTGGTTTATGACACCTGAGTACAGGTCTGTAGCCACACCCAGGCCTTATTATTGCCACACCTGTTCTCAATCAAGATATCACTTAAATAGGACCTGCCTGACAAGGTGAAGTCCACCAAAAGGTCCTTAAAAGCTACCCATCATGCCGAGATCCAAAGAAATTCAGGAAAAATTAAGAAACAAAATAATTGAGATCTATCAGTCTGAAAAGGGTTATAAAGTAATTTCCAAAGCTTTGGGAATCCAGGGAACCACAGTGAGAGCCATTGTCCAGAAATGGCAAAGACATGGAACAGTGGTGAACCTTCCCAGGTGTGGCCGGCCTCCCAAAATTACCGCAGGAGCGCAGCGACGACTCACAAAACAACCCACAACAACGTCCAAAGAACCGCAGGCTCAGTTAAAGTCAGAGTTCATGCCTCCACCATCAGAAAGAGACTAGGCAATAATGGCCTGCATGGCAGAGTTTCAAGAAGAAAACCACTGCTGAGAAAAATGCTTATCTCCATTTTGCCAAAACACACCTTAATGATCCCCAAGACTTTTGGAAAAACATTCTGTGGACCGATGACACAAAAGTTGAACTCTTTGGAAGGTGTGTGTCCCATGACATTTGGCGTAATAGAAACACTGCATTTCAGAAAAAGAACATTATACCAACAGTAAAATGTGGTGGTGGTAGTGTGATGGTCTGAGGTTGTTTTGCTGCATTAGGACCTGGAAGACTTGCTGTCATTAATTGAACTATTAATTCAGCTGTCTACCAAAAGATTCTGAAGTAGAATGTCCGACCATCTGTTCGTGACCTCAAGCTGAACCGAACTTGGGCTATACAGCAGGACAAAGATCCAAAACACACCAGCAAGTCCACCTCTGAATGGCTGAAGAAAAACAAAATGAAGACTTTAGAGTGGCCTACTGAAAGTCCTAAACTGAATCCTATTGCAATGCTGTGGTATGACCTTAAAAAGGTCGATCATGCTTGAAAACCCTCTAATGTAAAGGAATAGGAACAATTCTGCGAAGATGAGTGGGCCAAAATTCTTCCAGAAAGCTGTAAATGACTCATTGCAAGTTATTGCAAACGCTTGGTTGCTGTTGTTGCTGCTAAGGGTGGTCCAACCAGTTATTAGAAGGCAATCAGTTTTTCACACAGGGCCATATAGGTTTGGATTTTTATCCCCCCTTAATAATAAACACCTTCATTTACAAACTGCATTTTGTGTTTACTTGTGTTGTCTTTGACTATTATTTAAATTGGTTAAAAAAAAAAAAACAAGAAATAAGGAAGGGGGCAAACACTTTTTTACAACACTGTATATACACATTACATACTTAACAAAATTGTTGTTTTTTTTACAAACTCAAAACCTTTGAGGGAAAAAAAAGTGAAACTCATAATTAGAGAACATAAATGCACAGAGAAAGATCTACATTTTCTGAAAGGTAAAACAATCACTGATCACTGGAAGTGTACAGACCGTTGCTTTGAATGACTTCAGCACATCTGCGGCCACAGGACATCACTAGTATCTCACATTGCTCTGCAGGACAATCAATGCACCCCCGTCCCACAGCAAAATGGGTAAAGCACTTCCTTGAAACTGAAAACATCAAAACAATGATATGGCTAGCCCAAAGTCCTAATCCAAGCCCCAAAACAAACTTTTGGAAAATCCTTGGAGACAAAGTTATGGCCAAGAAACCCACAACAGTCACAGAACTGAAAAAGTGGACCAAATTTACAGCAGAGCAATGTGAGAGACTAGTGATGTCCTGTGGCCTGTACACTTTCCATTGGTTGATGACTGTTGGAACCTTCCGAAAATTTTGTTGTGATCTTCTCTTTGCTACAGACATAGCTTTTTCTCTTTTTTCACATTTTTTGCAAAATTAAGTTTTTAAGGTAAAATATTTTGATCATTTGTTAAAATACTGTTTTATTGTCAGAGTGTACCTGTTAGCCTATTTCAACCAAACACATTCTACAATAATCAGTAATTAAAATGCAAATTTATGGATCAATCTTTCAAAATATAATATTCTGACTATTTTAAAAAACAATTTAATCTTTATACTTTTAGTTCAATTTGATTATATTTTTATTACATTTGCAACTATGCCATTAGCAATGAAATATTTTCTGTGATGCTGTAGGAGACTTCTAAGTCTACATATGTTTTGCTCCAGATCAAACAGAAGGAAAATGACATGGCACTAAAGTACTACCTTAAAGTGATAAAGTCTTTGGAGGAGCTAAGCTGGGAGCAGAGGCAGTTGGCTCTAGTCCAGGGTCTCTTGGCCGGCAACGTTTTTGACTGGGGAGCCAAAACTGTGTCTGAGTAAGCAAAATTTATACTGGTATAGAAAAGTGTGGAGTTGTAGTGTTACTAAATAGAGCAGAGACTTTTGTTTCCCTTTATAGCATTTTGGAGACCGATCCTGCATTTGGGTTTGAACAGGCCAAGCAGAAGTTACAAGGTATGATTTTTTTTGTTATTACTATTTTTAACGGATAAAAATAAACCCCTTTTAAAGCTAATGCCACTTTTTCAGTATAGCTTTTCAAGTATAGCATTTTAACTGTCCATGTGTGATGGTGCTTGTTATCTTAATGATCTCTGCATCTGATAGTGAGATCAGAATAATAATTGTGCTTTTGTTACAGCCCTAATCCAGCAACACTTGTATCTCCCTTATACTTACCATTATCAGATATGCCACCTATCGTTCAGGGGTCACGTGCAGCAAATACAGACCATCATCACGATATCTGTATTTGAGCATTAGTCATGGGGATGGCCTACCTTGTGCACTGTCAATGGTCAGCCCAACCTTTATTCATGCATCCGGGCTGTTGGACAAACCTTCCTGCCGGAAAGTACGCCAGCGATTGCCCAGGCCTGCAGGTTTGGTCAGGGGGTGAATATGACCCTCCTTGCGTGGCACTGGGACAGAGTCAGAAAGGGAAGAGATTTAAAGGGGGAAGAAAAAGACAAATAAATGGAAGTATACGCCAGGTTGCCCTATTGTACTTATCCAGGTGACCCTCAAGCAAGGCCACAGCTTTATCCAGCACCAATGAACACTGTACCCAATCTGTTTTAGCACCACCAGGTTGATCACAGCTCCAAGATCACGTTTTCTACCTAGTAGCCAATGCTGTTTTTTTGTTTGTTGGGTAATTACAAGTAAATACACAGTTCCCTGAAATGCAGTCCCCGGAAAAGTTGTTGGTTCTGCTCTGGGTCCAGCCAACATTCTGCGATATCGGCCATTGAAAGCCTGGGTACTCCAGCATGCTGTCTCTGTGATTGGCCCGTATGGCTAGCTATTCTTTGCCAGAAAGTAGTGACAATAAGATGGCAGGCTCTCTGTTGACCTCCACACATAGGTCATTTTTGGTCATTTAGCAGGTGCTTTGGATAAAAGTATCCCAACTTGATGATTGGGTTCAGAACACAGGGTTACATACAGAATCCCTGAAGCAAAGAGGATTAAGGGTCTTGCTCAAGGACCCACATTGGTTACTTTAGTGGACCTGGAATTTGAACCCACAATCCTTGGATTGCTAGCCCAACATCCTAACCACTGAGCTCTGAGCAAGTTGGTTTGGTTAAAAAAAGAAAAACAACTTTATATAATATAATTGTAAGCGGCAACAATGCATATGCCTACATTTTTTTTAACAGGGTGGGAGGGTATTTGTTTGCTTCTGCAACAGTTTTTCATTGAATTGGTGTGCCAGAATGCTAAAAAACAGCCGCCAATTATTAGCTGGTAAGGTATTAAAATAACTGAATGCATCTCTAATAACAAGGCATAATTTAATTTGCTTTCAGAGCGTCCTTGGCTTGTAGATGCATACAGTCAGTGGATTGAGAGGTTGAAAGTGAGTCTATTGTTACAGTTATTTAAAAATATTAAATGTCATTGTGGTCAGAATGTTTAAATAAATTATGTAATGTTAGTCTGGATATTTTTGTTTTAAAAGTAATAAAAGCCTAATGTGTTTTTCTAACAATGTATGCAAGCTCTGTTTAAAAGCTAGTTTACTTTTTGTTAAAACCTCTGTGAATTTCTATATTTAAAAACATCATTCTAATAAAACTAAGGCGAATCAAGGGCCATGATTTTTTTATTTTTTTTTCAGGGTCCTCCTCATAAATGTGCATTGTTTTTCGTAGATAATAGTGGAATAGATATAATTTTGGGAGTTTTCCCTTTTATTAGAGAACTCCTCATACGAGGTACGGAGGTAAGTCTAATGCAAATTATACAGTCTTTTCTAAAGCTCTCAAGTATTAAATGACTGTGGGGGTTCTTAGAAGCCGTTTTATTATGTGATGCATTTTCCAGGTTGTTCTTGCCAGTAACTCCAGCCCTGCTCTAAATGATGTAACTAACAGTGAGCTGCAAATAGTAACTGAGAGAATAGCAGCTATGGATCCTTTAATTCAGTAAGATTGTACAAAACCACTCAATTATTGCTAATTTCTTCTATGATGTTACTTAGGTTTTATTTCTGTTTACGCTATATAAGGACTGCATTCAAAGAGGACATGTTGACATTAGTTCAAAGTGGATCAAGTTCTCCCTGTTTGGATTTGAGGTAAGAGTAATAGTTTTTTTTGTTAACTTTACCATGTTAGCATCACTATTAAACTGAAAGTGGTCCATCTTCTGATTTATAATTGGTTACTGCTATTCATTTTTGTTAATTGTTGTAATGTTGCACTCACATGGTGCACACTATAGACAAACATATTGGGACACATCACTTAATCAATAAATTTAAATGTCGCATTTAGTCCTAGTTCAAAAGGTGTAAAGTACATGCATTTTGGAAAGTTGAATGCTTTCAGCCTTTTTGGAGCATATGGTAGCTAATTTTTTCCTTCAAGAAGGAAAAATGTAAAAGAATTTAATAAGCCTCTGATAGAGCATAAATTATGGGTATCAAATAAGCTTTAGTCGGCATTCATGTACCTTTACAGTTCCCTTATTTTATTAGAGAGATCCAAAAAATTGTGATTGAGTAAAAGATCAGTTAGGGAGAGAATATGTTCTATTTGAAAATTAAAATTAAAAATACATTTAATTGTTACATTCATTCTGAGAAAAGAAAACTCATCAGTAAATAAATCATCATTCCAAATGATTAGTTGTTTGTGTATTCAAATAGTTGTAGAAGCAGTAGTAAGAAATCAGACTTGTGACTTGAAGGTCCCAGAATTAATTGCAGGTCCCACCAAGTGCTATGGCTGAAGTGCCCTTGGCCAAGGCACCTAAACCCATTTGCTCCCCCGGCACCATGTACAGGGCTGCCCACTATTTTGGGTACATGTTCTCACTTTACTAGATGGTTTAATTGTAGAGGACAAAATCCTCTGTGTGTAAACACTGTAGACAAAATAGATCACAGCTAATATCAGCTCTAAAAATAATAAGATCCAAGACATCTCAAATCGGATATCCACCTGCCTCACCGACATACATGTTTGTATGAAGGCCCAGCATCCCAAATTAAACTTGGCAAAACCAATGCTCCTTGTTATTCCAGCTAAACCCTCAATTTATCATGACCTGTCCTTTCAAATTGATGGCTCCACAATCTCTCCAACTGACTCGGTCCGTAACCTTGGTTTCACAATTGACACTTATCTTAAACTATCTGATAAAGTTGCAAAACTGCCCATTCTTGCAAATTCATTCTGTACATCATCAGGAAATTCAGACCTTTCTTAACAGAACAGGCTACTTGGCTGCTGGTCCAAGCCCTCATCCTATCCCTGGCTTGACTATTGTAATGCTTTGCTTGTCGGTCTCCCAGCTTCCTCAATCAGGTCTCAGCAGCTGGTTCTAAACTTTGCAGCCTGACTTGTGTTCAACCAGCCCAAGCGAACTCATGTCACTCCATTACTCATCTCTTTCCATTGGCTCTCGGTAGCTGTTTGCTTTTAGTACAAGGCACTGACTTTGGCCTACAGGCCAATCTCTGGCCCCTCTTACCTTTAATTTATCTTTCCAAACTACATTTCAACTCTCACAGGGCCCTAGTGATGAATGTCGCCTGGTGATTACAACTCACTGTGGTGCTAATTCTCACTCCATTTCATTTACCACTGCCAAAAGGGTGGACCGATCTTCCCAACACTGTCCATAAGGCTAAGTCACTCAGCATGTTTAGCACTAGAATGACGGGCAATAAAATTTTTTGGCATGCGTGTGTGCACTCTAATAGGCTCCTAGAGGCTGGGCTCCAGTCATGTAAAGCTAGAAACAAAGCATTTTATCAATGAGAAGCAAAGGAGAGCCAGATTGAAATTCACAAAAGCTTTGCTTGGAATTTCGGAGACATGTCAAAAGTTTATAGAATAAAAGAACAATGTTTATTTTACTCAAACATATACCTATAAAGAGTAAAATTAGAGTAACTGATCATTTTGCAGTGGTGTCTTAACTTTTTTTTAGAGCTGTATATATAAATTATTCTTCTGAATTATGGTACATGTATAAGATTTATTTTTTCCGGTTGGGATTTTGACGAGTTAATCCCACCCACGTTTGTTAAATCCTATTTAGGATTTGCTATGAAACACCCCCATAGAAACCAATCAGGAAATGGAGTTACTTCAACATTGCTTCCATTTTCCACGACATATCCATGACTGCTATAAAAACTAACAACAGAGAGAGACTGACCTTTTCTTCAAATTGTGTAGCCTTTGTTGTGATGGTTATCAATGCTTTCTTCAGCTTTTTTTTTTTTTCTTTAGTCGACTTGACAAAGTCCTCACTACGGTTGTGCGGGAGCGTGGCACAGACCTGGTAATCATCGAGGGCATGGGCCGTGCCATTCATACCAACTACTACGCCATGCTGAGCTGTGAAAGCCTTAAACTGGCAGTCATCAAGAACTCATGGCTGGCCGAACGACTAGGCGGAAAGATCTTTAGCGTTGTCTTTAAGTATGAAGTTCCATCCAAATCTCAGGGGCAACATTAGATGATAGATGCTGCTCTCTGTCAATTACAGCAGACATTAAGGACACTTGGTAACTTCTGTCCATTTGTGCCATTTGTTATTATTGACCTGATGATTGTAAATGATTAAGTGGATTTAGTTTTTCTTTGATCTTAATCAATAACAAACAAGCCCTTATATACATGTACACACCTGGTAACGGGTGGGGATTTGGGTTGTTTATGTTTTAATTTAAATTGCCTGAACCACAGTTCTGCGCTATTCCATGTTATTTAAAAAAAATGGAATAAAGCTACTCAGGTGACAGGAACCAACATTAAGGCTTATTTGTTGACAGTGTGGCTTGAGGGCAACTTTAAGTGAAAAAAAATAACTTCAACAAATAAGCTAAAATGTAACTTGTAAAGAGGATCCAAATTGATATTTTTGATTGTTTGTACTGTTGCAACGATCCTGTTCATTTAAATGTGCCGTTCTCCCTTTACCACCCTAAAATATAGTTTATTGATTTGGGTTACCTTCTTTGCCAGTTTCCAAACTTTCAGAACTAGTGTTACAAACACTCAAGATTTACAGCATTTCTTTACAATAAATACAATAATAATAATAAAAATAATCGTTAATCTTCTGATTTTACTTGAGTAATACTATAGGGTAATATACAAATTCTATATTTTCCACATCCATAATTATAGATATGGTATATCAAGGTCAAAGCCAATTCGAATATATGTCTCTCACAAAAGAAAGTACCACCTCACATTTTTGTAAATATTTTGTCATATCATTTCATGGGACAACAACAAATATAATACTTTTCAATGCACAATATTTTCAATATTCTTTTCAGTGTACAACTTGTGTAAAGCTGCTGTGCCCTCAAAATAACTCAACACAACAGTAATTAATATCCAAACCGCTGGCAACAAAAGTGAGTACACCCTTAAGTAAAAATGGCCAAATAGTGCCCAAAGTGTCAATATTGTTAATGGCCATTATTATTTCCATCTCTCTTGGGCATGGAGTTAACTAGAGATTTACATCTTCTCTATGATGACGTCACAGAGCTGATAAATATTCAAGACCTAGTGATTCTCCATCTATTGTTTGAGGATGCCCCACAGATGCTCAATAGTATGTAGGTCTAAAAACATGCTTGGCCAGTACAACAATTTTAGTTTGCACCTCAGATTCTTTAACTAATCCGTAATTAATTTGGAGGTGTGTTTGGGGTTGTATCATACTGCCTTGCAGCCCAGTTGCCCAAGGGAGCAGCAATACTCGCAGCATTCGTACATCTATTTTCCGAAGACAACTAAATATGATGCTGAGCATCTGCACTCAATTTTTTTGCTCAACCATGACAAGACCTGTTCTGAGTGCAACCTATCCTGTTATTCCACTGTATGGGTTTGGCCACCATGCTGCAGATCAGTTTGAGGGTCTTGGCAAATTTATTGTAGCCTAGGCCATCTTTATTTGAAGCAACATTTTTTCAGATATACAAGCTGAACACTGACTAACATTGTTTCAAAGTGTTAAATTTTCAGTGTTGTCCCATGAAAAGATATAATGAAATATTTACAATGTGTGCAATTATACTCTTAATCAGTCAACAGAATACTAAACTCAATCAGTGGTATGCACAATTTTGCAGAAGATTGCTTAGCCTTAAAAAAAACATCAGCCTTGCCATCCCCTTCCAGGGATAATGTCTCGGGTGCTGGGCAGATGCACCCAGGACAGGACGCCAACCTATCGCTGGGTACACTCACTCAGCCACATACACGAACACACGCTATAGAGGGCAGTTTAGAGCATTCAATTTACCCTGAATCCATGTTTTTGGACTGTTGGAGGTAAACGGAGAACCCGGCAGAAACCCATGCGAACACGGGAGGAAAACATGGAAACCCCAGCCAGATTGGGATTCAAACCAGGAATCCCCATCGCTGAGAGGCGAATGTGCTAATCACCATGCCGCCCTGATTTAGAATATTTTAGGCCTTGATTGTTTCCATTGTGTAGAATTTAGTGTACATATAAATGCTTTAATCTAGTGCAATGGAGTACAATTATATTAAATTTAGTCATTTGGCAGATGCTTTTATCCAAAGCGACTTACAAATGAGAGAACAACTTACAATTGAGAGAATTTGTTCATACAAAACATCAGTACCTGGGCCAGACTGAGTGATGTAATAAGGTTTTATGCTTACCAGTATTGAGCACTTCTAAAAATTTAAAAACGACACTTCAGCACAATAAAAAATATTACTGCCTTTTAAGAGGATCATTGATGCTGGTTTAATCCATCCTGTTGTGTTCCTTGAAACTGTCAATGCTGCACTGCCATTTGGTGCCAGTATTTTATTAGCAGCCAGTTCCTGGTGGTTCTTTGAGGTTACTGTTGCGGTGCTGGGTTGTAATACATGGACATAAACTGGTTTTGCATGGTTTGGCTTGCAGATTTTTCATGTGAAGCATAATATGTGTTTTCAGTAGCATCATCTCAGCGTCACACTTTATAGTTTGTGTTTGTATGATGTTTTGGAAAGGGTATGCCAGATTTGGCCACATATAGTACACAATTTTTACTGAATTTAATTTGCTTGTTCTGAATAAAATTAGAAAATTGGACTACATTGCATACAGATTTGTGTATACAAATGTACATGTTCAGAGGTAATTTGCGTTTCATATTACTCATTAGCAGAGACCTTGTTGAAAAGTTTTTAATCAGCAGACTGGCAGTGGTGGGACCAACCATTTTCCGCTTTGCGGTAATTTAAGCATTGAGTATTTATGGGCTTCTTATCTTATTTTTATGTAATAATGTATGTATTGTATCTATTATTATTATCATGCATATTTGTTCAATTAATTCATAGCCTGTTAAAATATATGCAATTATTATTCATATTTTTATTTACTGATTGTTTAATTAAAGACTTGGAGTGTAAATTTAATTACACTGCTCAAAAAAATCAAGGGAACTCAATGTAAAATACAATGTAACTCAAAGTTAAGCACACTTCTGTGAAATCAACCTGTCCAGTTAGGAAGCAACACTGATTGTGCTTCTGCAGGTGGTGACCACACCCCTTTTCTCTGTTCTCATCCTTTCTGGCTGATGTTTTGGTCACTTTTGCA
>JAOUQT010311760.1:0-14934 GCA_025769995.1 Xyliphius kryptos | reverse complement strand
CCTCCCACATTCCAAAAACATGAAGGTAAATTGAATGCTCTAAATTGCCCTGTATAGTGTGTGTATGTGTGTGTGACCCTAGACGTTCTCCCCTGGATGGGCATGAGGAACCCACCCGTGACCCTCTTAAAGGAATAAGCGGAAGATAATGAATGAATGAATGAATGATTGAATTTAAACATGTTATTAGTGAAAACATTAAAAAGCTTATTTTAATAAATTTAACATTGCTGATGGAGTTCATACCAATTCTAAACCAATCAAATGCTAACTTAGTTTTAAAATACCTCCACAAGTTTCAGTCGCAACAAATGAATACGGGCATCTCAACTGAGTTTAGTAAATCTATACATAATATACATCATTCCAGTCAAATCCAAATTCCCCAAGCGACATCTGAGGCAAATAACAGAGCTGAATATCATAAAAAAAGTAATAGAGAAAGATATGGGAATCTTTTCCTAGCAGATATGGGACTTCTCCCAGCAGAACAAAATTATGCTTTCATAAAGGCAGTGTGAAGGAAGTGATGAGGGACATAGATCAGGGAAAGGAAATAGTCATATTTTTGCTGGAATTTAAAGTGCCATCCAGATTTTTCCCTTTGAGCAAACATGTAATCTCTTAAAGATCCTAAGATTATGTGAAAAGGTTATTTAAAAATCCTTGTGTGGCCCAAACACTTTCTTTCATGAAAACACAACAACCCACCAAAACACAATGAACTCATGAGAAGCAGGTCATTCCTCACAGTGCATAGTCTCTATAGATCGGAGGACAATAACTGTACCTGTGCTATATGCTAGACTGTAATTAGGAGCTGATGATTAATTGCTTTAGCATCATTTACAGGCGATGTGCAGTGGCGCTGGCCTTTACGGCAAAGAGGAACAGCTTAATATCTTTCTCTGAGTCGAAAGATTAATTTCTATTACTATTACCACTGAAATGAATTGTAAAACAATGCTTTTATTACTGCATACTTCCACTGATTTACTGAAGTATTTGTCTAGTGTTATTTGGCAGGGTATGTGTCGTATCTTGGGCAGTGAACACCTGGGCAATTTATGTATTGCAACCTGTTATCTTTCTCCCTCTCGCTATCTGAGAGTGCGTGCCTGTGTGCAAGTGTGTGTGCTTATGTATACAGTATACAGTGGTGTCAAGCCAATTTAAATAGTAGTCAAAGACAACACAAGTAAACACAAAATGCAATTTCTAAATAATGGGGTTAATTATTAAGGGGGAAAAAAATCAAACCTACATGGCCCTGGGTGAAAATGTGATTGCCACCTAATAACTGGTTGGGATACCATTAGCAGCAACAACGGCAACTAAGTATGTGCAAAAACCTGCAATAAGTCTTTTACAGAAATTTTGGCAGAATTGTTCTAATTCAGTTAGAAGGTTTTTAAGCAAAAGCTGACTTTTTAAGGTCATACCACAGCATCTCAATAGTATTCAGGTCAGAACTTTGACTAGACCACTCCAAAGTCTTCATTTTGTTTTTCATCAGCCATTCCGAAGTGGACTTGCTGGTGTGTTTTGGATCATTGTCCTGCTGCAGAACCCAAGTTCGTTTTGGCTTGAGGTCACGATTAGATGGTCGGATATTCTCCTTTAGGATCTTTTGTTACACAGCAGAATCCATGGTTCCATTTATCACGGCAAGTCTTCCAGGTCCTGATGCAGCAAAACAGCCCCAGACCATCACACTACCACCCCCATATTTTACTGTTTGTAGAATGTTCTTTTTCTGAACCGCAGTGTTTCTTTTATGCCAGATATAATGGGACACACACCTTCCAAAGAGTTCAACTTTTGTCTCATCGGTCTACAGAATGTTTCCCAAAAGTCTTGGGAATCATCGTGATGTGTTTTGGAAAAATTGAGACGAGCTTTAATGTTCTTTTTGCTCAGCGGTAGTTTTCTTCTTGGAACTCTGCCATGCAGGCCATTTTTGTACAGTCTCTTTCTGATGGTGGAGGCATGAACTCGGACCTTAACTGAGGCAAGTGTGGCCTGCAGCTCTTTGGACGTTGTTGTGGGGTCTTTTGTGACCTCTTGGATGAGTCGTCGCTGCGCTCCTGCGGTTATTTAGGGTGGCCGGCTACTCCTGGGAAGGTTCACCACTGTTCCAGGTCTTCGGCATTTGTGGATAATGGCGCTCACTGTGGTTTGCTGGATTTCCAATGCTTTGGAAATGGCTTTATTACCTTTTTCAAACTGATAGATCTCAATTACTTTCATTCTGAATTGTTCCTGAATTTCTTTGGTTCTTTTGGTGGATTTGACTTTTTCAGGCAGGTCCTATTTAGGTGATGCCTTGATTGAGAACAGGTATGGCAATAATCAGGCCTGGGTGGGGCTAGAGACAATGTACTCATGTGTGATAAACCACAACTATAAACGCATTAATTTACAAAATGCATTTTGTGTAACCTTGTGTTGTCTTTTACTACTATTTAAATTGGTTTGATGTTCCAAAACACTTGTGTGACAAACCTGCAAGAGAACAGGAAATCAGAAAGGGGGCAAACATTTTACCTCTCAGCAATCCAGGTTCCCTGTTTCCATCTTTTTCCAGTGTCCACATGGTTTTACTCCAGCTTCTCCGGTTTCCTTCCACAGTCTAAAAACATGGATTTAATGTGAATTAGCTGCTCTTATTACCCCTATATAATATAGTGTCTGTCTGTGTGCATGTGTAAGTGAGTGAGTAAGTAAGTCAGTGTGTACCCAGTGATGAACTGGCGATCTGTCCTGGGTGTATCTGCTCAGTGCCTGAAATGTTCTCCCCTGGACGGGGCCACCGTTACCCTAGTATAGGATTAAGCAAAAGATAATAAATGCATAGATGCATGCACACACTTATATAATGTAATTATATTCGTGTGTGTTGACAGTTGGCCATTTAGCAGACACTAAATATCCGAAATGTCTCAGAAGTATCCCAATTGGGGTCTGGGGTTGATAGAGCACCCGTCTTGCTCAAGGACCCACATTGGTAACTTTAATAGACATGGGTTTTAAACCCACAACCTTCAGATTGATAACCCAACACCCTAACCACTAAGCTACCACACACTTACATATATTTATTGACACTGCCCTGTGTGTGTGTGCGTGTGTGTGTGTGTTTGTGTGTGTGTGCGTGTGTGTTTTTCTTCTAAACAAATGCCCATCATAAACTTGTTGCTGAGCCACAAAACAAAGGAATCAATATTTGTGTGGGTTTTAGGAGATTACTGTGCAAATCCAGCATACTGGGTGATATTTCAGCCACTCTTTGGAGAGATATGGGTAGAGAGGCGCTGGTTTGGCTTGTACAAATCCCTGCGCTATAACTTGCCATTGATCATATCTCATCATTAAAGCCCGTGATTGGTATTTTCTCTCTGTGTGTGTATGCATGTTTGTGTGTGTGTGGGTGTTATCTGTGTATGCAGATCGGCGGAAGTGCCAGCTACAACATTGGTCTGCGTTTTGCTCCCAGCCAGAGCACCGGGACGGAGGAGATCCTTATTTTTATCAATGACCTGGAGGATAAGAACGAGGAGACCTACTGTATCAAAGTCATCTACACATAACACAAGCAACCAGTAGCAACACCGCGTGAACTGCGGGAATCTATTTTTTTCAGGCAAAGTTAAATGCCCAGTAAAATTTTACATAAATCCGGTATTCGTACTTACCCATACATAAAGCTTTATTTAGAATTTATAATGTTTTATAACACTTGTCATAAGCCATTGTTAATTTACTCTGATGTTTATAGCCACATTCATAAATAATGGTTTATAAACAATGTGCCATAAGGCTTAATAACACAATAACACAGTATCATAAAGTTTTATAACGTTTGTTGCTGTATCCTCTTCTGAAATTGTCTTTATAAGCGCTTATAACTGTTTATGAAACTTTAGAAACTGTCTTTACAGGCATTAAAGTGTTATTACCTCTATTTAAAAGTGCATAATGACAGATTATGAATGCTCATTAAAGACTTTAGGTAATGTCTAAAAATTCCAAAGAATCCAAAGTATTTATATTATAATGCATTATAAGCATTATATAATGCATTATGAACACATTGTGTTATAAAGCTTTATGTAATTTTGTTATAACATTTTGTGGGGGGTGATTATAAACATTTATGTACTGTGCATTAACAAAGGCTTCTGACATAAGGCATTATGATTGGTATAAAGCTTTATAAATGTGTTACTAATGCATTATGAAACATGGATTTATGTAAAGTAATGCATTCTGACGTGTACCATGCCCTGTGTGTCATTCTGACAAAGAATATTTATTAAAATGATGCTCTTATAACATTTTTTTTTTCCCACAATGAAATGGGTTCTGGTGCTACATACTGTTGTCTTTGTTTTTATCCACACCTTTGTGCCCTCTGTAACCACGCAATCCTTTACCCATCTTTCCACAAAATAAGTTTCTATTCAGCCCATACCATCTATTCAGAGTGTCAGTGGTGAGATGTGTGCGTTTGACATTTAAATGCATATTGAATGGAAAGGCAGCAGCTGCACAGATTCAAGTGTCATCTTATAACACCTGTGTGCATGTCTGACAATGATGAAAGCAATTACGGGAATGTTATAGACAAGCCGCTTTGTTAAGGCCTTAAATACTTCTGCAGAAGGTCATTCCCATAAAGTCACAGAGTTTAAAGGTATTTGGAGCCACAGTCACTGAGATCCAGTACGTTTGGGATTATTTCTGCCATGCTTACATATGCATATCAAGTTTTAAGCGATAAAGAGCAGTGAGAAGAGGCTTACATGCAACCTGTGCCTTATAAGTCCCATTTCTGATGTGACAAGGTTTATAATATTTTTAAATTGCTGTTGTTTTTTATGTTTGCTTAGTTTTTGACAAAAAAACTTTGGTTCATTGTGGAAATTTATCCTAATTCGCAGATATAACACCTGCAAATGAAGGCAAGATTTACAATAAATGATTTATGTACTGTTTATTGTAATCTAATCTCATTATCTTCCGCTTAATCCCAGGGTCGTAGGGGGGTTTTCATGCCCATCCAGGGAAGACTGTTTTAGGTGCTGGCAGATTCACCCAGGACAGGCGCAAACACACACACACACACACACACTAAATAGGGGAAATTTAGAGCCTTATCTTCCGCTTATTCCACTACTAGGGTCACGGTGTGGTTTTCCATGCTCATCCAGGAGAGAACGTCGCGGGCGCTGGGCAGATACACCCAGCACAGGGTGCCAGTCTATCGCTGGGCACCCACTCACTCACACACTAAATATGGGAAATTTAGAGCATTATCTCCTGCTTATTTCGCTACTAGGGTCAGGGTGTGGTTTCCCATGGCCATCCAGGAGAGAATGTCTCGGGCGCTGGGCACACAGTCACTTACACATCCATACAAACTATATGTGGCAATTTAGAGCATCCCATTTACCTTAAATCCATGTTTATGTTTTTGGACGGTGGTAAGAAACCAAAGAACCTAGAAAAAACCCACGCAGACACGGGGAGAACATGGAACCTCCATCCAGATCAGGACTTGATCTTCGATCCCCAGGACTGATAGACGAAAGTGCTTGTCACTCAGCCACGGTGCCACTAAATGTAGGATTATCATATATTATTATATTGTTATCATCACAATGTTGATGTTTTTAGATTAAATGTGATGTTTATCTCTGTAGAGGACATTTTGTATAAAATCTATTACTGGCCTCACTATTCATGACAGCGATTGTTGGGTCCATGCTCTTTGTTTTAAAATGCTATATCTTCAGATCTCTACTGCTCAGGTGTCAGCAGTGGTTTTAAATTATAGGTGAATAATAGGTTTTTTAAAGCTTTGTTTGCCAAAAGATTTTTGAGCTTCCAATAAAATCAAATAGCTTTCAAATTAAAATGCTTATACTTTCTTGCTTAGCAAAGTGTTAAATCTTTAGCAGTGAGTTGCCATCTTTTTTTAAGAGTACTAGAAGAGAAGAAGGCTTTTCTTTTAAGACCCCAGGGAGTTTGCCAGTTTACCAGAGCTTGGTGTTTTTGGACTTTTTTTTTCACACCATGCCAAACCCCCTATAGAGGGTCATTTATTACTGCAGTTCAGCAGGGACACATGTCCTCAGTCTCCTAATCTAGTATTTTCCTTTAGAGACACATTGATATTGACTTCTGAGTTGCAGCGTTTAGTGCTGTCCAATGGAGGTTCTGCACTTTATTCAGTAGTGCCAGTAATATTTACGTGTTTGCCTGCAGTTGACAAGTTGAATAAGTTTGCAGTGTTTGTACTTCCTAAATGGCCTTATGTTTCATTTTAAATATATATATATGCACATACAGGGGTTGGGCTGTAAAAACTGAAACACCTGGATTTAGACCACAATAATTGATTAGTATGGTGTATGGCCTCCTTTTGTGGCCATTACAGCGTCAATTCATCTTGGGAATGACATCCAAAAGTCCTGTACAGGGGTCAGAGCGATTTTAAGCCATTCTTCTTGCAGGATAGACCCCTCTATGATTTCTAATTGGGAGAACTTGCAAAGTCGGAGGGTGTTCAAATACTTATTTTCCTCATGGTAAGTATTCATAAACAAAATACATTTAACATCATTATGTGATTCAGATGTTTTTAGGCCTTCAGAAAAGGCTGTGAAGGCCCTGACGGTGTGCAAAACACATACTAACACACAACCGCATCAGTATCACCACAGTGCTCTAAAATGCACTTAAAACAATATAAATGTCCTGTAATGTGTTGCTCCTACATAACAAAATATTTAGTATTTTTAAGGTTATGAAGTCCATAAGTTCAACCAAGCTGCTTAATACAATCTTAAAGTTCAGGCATGTCTAATGTGCCCCCTCTTCCCCTGCACTGACATCTGCACAAATAAGTGTGTGGAGGGGTGATGGGGGTCTGGGGCTGTGTGTACATGCTTGAATGCTTTGATTTTTGCAATCGCCTATTAAGGTGCCAGCATGTTGGGCTGTTCGCTCATTTATTGGCAAATCTTGGAGATTCTGCTAAAAACATTTTCGAGAAAAAATGTAATGAAATCAAATTAAATAAAATACAGATACATTTAAAACATGATATCTAAACAAGCTGGGCAATAATTCTATGATATAATTGCTCAAAAGTCACAATCTCACACATTGTGCTTAGTTAGACTCCATTTAAATTTGGTCATGAGGGAAATTTATATATATAGAGAGAGAGCATTTCCCCCAAATTGTAATATCCTCAGCATTTAGAACATATTCTTAGCCAGAAGAACTTATAGCCAAAAAAGTCTATTTTAAAGAACCTTATAATGTAACAGGCTGGCAGTGTATGTTACACCATTGGCATTGTTTTAACTGGTTATTTGTTACATACTGTACATCAGTTATTTTATATATTTTTTCAAGTCTTGGGGCAGTCTTGTACCAATGAAACTGGTTCTTTCTTGTGTTTCCTTAAAACCAACCAAAGGAAATTTGTAATCGATCATCTAATCACCAATCTTATTATCTTCCAATTAATTCTCTGTGTGGTAACACAATAGCTAGAGTGTTGGGCTATCAATCTGAAGGTTGTGGGTTCAAATCCCTCGACTGAAGTTACCAATGTGGATCCTTGAGTAAGGCTTCTAACCCTAATTGATCCAGTGATGCTATTTCAACTCTGTGTTCTAACCCCATTCATCATGTTGGGACATCTGTAAGTCACTGTGGATAAAAGCGCATTCAAAATGACAAAATGTAAATGTACTAGGGCCAAAGAGGAGTTCCCCATGTTCATGCATTCACGTTTGAAGTGCTGGGCAATTACACCTAGGGTGGGATGCCAATCCATCGATGGGCACACACTCTATTTGGGATCAGGGATCTAAACCAGTGCTGACAGTCAAACATGCTAGTCACCAAGCCAGCCATAATCAATTGTAACCTGGTGTATTCCATGATAAACTATTGTCTCATAAGTGTTCCAACTAACCCAAGTAATCCTGTGTTATTCCACTACTTGCATTTCTCTTTTGGCTTCCAGGAGATCACTGATCCAGGTTAAGGCCTTTAAACGGGGATACAGGGCATGTTCTGGATCTGCTCCTTCATAACTGGGCTCTCGGTTCCACAGGTAAAACCCCAACTCGCTCACTTTGCTCTAACAGCAAATGACTCTTAGTGCATCCATCTCACTGTGGTGCCGCTGTGATGCTCACTCCCCATATCATTCATCAATGCCAAATGATGGAATAATCTCCCTGGAACTGTCTGTAATATGGAGACATTTATTATTTTCAATAAACATCTGAAGACACACCTCTTCCACCAGCACTTTTTCTAATCTCAGAATCTGACTTTAATTAAAAAGAGTAATTATAAAGACGGGAGCTGCAGTATTTAGAATTGGAACCAAATTGGTAAATTGACAGTATTTAATGCATAATTAAAAAGTTTAGCCTGTTGCTCCTGAACTCATTGACCTTATTGTGTCCACATCTAATGCTTTATTCTACATTTATATTTAGTCATTTAGCAGACGCTTTTATCCAAAGCGACTTAGAAGTTTCAAACGGGTTTCCTGGAGCAATGAGGGTTAAGGGTCTTGCTCAAGAACCCACATTGGTAACTTCAGCGGACCCTGTATTTGAACCCACAACCTTCTGATTGATAGCCCAATACCCTAACCACTGAGCTACCACGCTCATTCTGGTTAGTTTCAACATCCAGTGTGTCAGTAGGAAGCACTAGCATTAAGAAAGTGCTTTTCAAGGGGCAATAGTGAGCATCTTATAGAGAAAGTCGCAACTTAGTCTATCTCCCTGCCATTACGAAAATAAATTGTGAAAAACTTCAGTTTTAGACACAAACGGAGCGGTGACAACTCACTAAAGTGGCAATGATGAGTAAATCTAGGAGAAACACCAAGAAAGTGCAAACCCCATTGGTCAGTGATGAAGACCACTCGGCTGCCACCAATACAGCCCATGTTCAGGATCAACCAGTGGAGTCAAAGGGGAAGAGAAGGACGTATCTGCCAAAAAAATTTTGTTGGCGATTAAAAGATTGGACGCACCTAAGAACACTTGGTTTAATGTCATTATCAAGAGTTCAGTCAGACTTCTCAACTTGAATAGCTCTGTGCCAACTTAACCAGTGAGAAACTTAAGTTGAAGATCATTGACCTGGAGGGTGGATCGAGAAGACAGAATGTAAGAATTATGGGTGTCCCGGAGGACGCTGAGAGGGGTAATCCAACGCGTTTCGTGTCAGAAATGTTACCCCCAGTTCTTGGACAGGCGAACTCCCCTCAACGGGTGAAAGTCAAATAAGCTCATCGAATCGGACCTCCAACGAATACAAAGAAAGTAATTTTCATTTGTGGCACAAATCTTATTAAGTATTTGGATGATTTCTGCATTATAAGCCAAATTAATGAAATTAGTTCATTGTGGTCAGCAACCTTTTTTTTTTCTTAAGAGTCTTGAGACACATAACCTTATGCCGGTGTGAAATGTGGATTATGAGCAAAACTATCATGACTGCATTTGTTCAAAAACCACAGACTATAATCTTCTGAAGAGCCTTTCTTGAAGGCTGTAATAACAATGTTTTAAGAGAATGTCCATCAAGCTTAGATGTGCCTGTCAGCCATCATTTTGGCTGTATGGTGCTTGATTCGAAAATGGAATGTTTGCTCAGAGTAAACATCGGAGAGACATTTGTCTCAACCTCTTAGGCCAATGAAATAATCCTGATTCAGGTCAGAATCTGACATTCGTGAGGGATTTTTCATCAATGTTGTTCTTATGAACTATCATTTTAAATGCAAAACACTGTTCGCATTAACATGAGTGAGGACTTCAGTGAGAACCCCTCCCCCACTCACTGGGTTGAGGCGAGTCTGGGTCAATGAGCAGCGCGGTTACACAGAGCTTCACTACACAAGTACCCTCATCAGCATGCACAGCAGACAGAGAGCAAGGGGACAGACACACTCGGGGGCGGGAGGTGGGAGGGCTGAGCATGTCTTTTGGCTGAGGTTATGTCTAGCTGCTTCTCAAAGCTAGAATACAAGGGGGCGCTGTTGAAACATGTGCAATATTACTGCTGTTAATGAGTTCTGAATCATTTAAACATTCATTCTTTTATTCCTTCTTTTGTACCATTCTGTTCAGCTGCTTCTTTGATTTCATTTCCTTTTTTATCTTGTCGGATTTTCCTGCCTGTCTTTTTTTGAGATTGAAATTTTGCTTCTTTCTAGACATTTTTTTCAGTTCGTTGAGTATTCATTCATTCATTCATTATGTTCCACTTATTTCTTTATGAGGGTCACGCTGGGGTTCCCCATGCCCATCCAGGGGAGAACATCTAGGGCGATGGGCGGATACTCCCAAGACAGGGTGCCAATCAATCACTGTCATTCAAGTTTAATTTTAAAAACTCAATTCTAGTTTATAGTTTAGATGTAAATCTAAACCAAAATAGATTTACATCTAAACAACCGAGACACAACAAGGACACAAAGACATACACATTCACCCCGGTAGCACTGTCCTATTCCCAGGTTACCTGAAACCAAAATCTTCAAATGAGGGAGGAACATGCAAATGGAATATTGTACTCCCTTCCTAAATGTTCTTTATTTGTATTTCCAATTCTAAATATTTTATTTAGCTTTTTTTCAATATTCACTTTATTCATCTTCACCTTGCTTTTAATTTCTTATTGACAAATACAGTATTATAAAAATGCAGGGTGAAAAAATGCCACATATCAAAAGTATTTTGTATTTAAGGAAGAATTATTTTGTTTCTACCTTGTCATAATTTATATCAATGTTCTATTGTGTGTTTTGTGCTACTTACTGAGGATGTGTGTGTTTCCTCTAATAGAGTAACAGAGAGGAAAGACACGATGGATGAAGTTCATATAGATGAAGGATTCCAGAGAAACATTTTATGAGATTAGATCTCTCTCTCTTACTCTCTCTCCTGCATGAACACAGAAGAAATTGTTGTCACACAGCTGAAACCCAGTAGAGGTTTAACAAGCATCAGTGAGGAACATATGGAGCATGGATGCAGCCAGAATTACTCTCAGCTTCATATTCAGCATCGCCACCATCACCGTAAGCCCTCTTAAGATCTTTCCTCTTTTTTATCTTAAATGTAATCTATTTTTTTTACTCCCCATGTGTTATCCTATTCCTCTAATGTAGGTTTAATGACCGAAAACACATTTATAAATCAATGCATTTATTATTATTATTATAATTATTATTATAATTATTATTGACGATTGGGGTTTAGCACGCCCCCTCTCAGTGCTGGGTACTGATCCCGATCTAGTTTCAATGTTCTCCCCATGTCTCTGTGGGTTAACTGCCCAGTGCCCAAAACATTATCCCCTGGCTGGGCATGAGGAACCTCCCTGGGACCTTAAAGTAGGTTTAAAAGGTCAAGATAATAAAATAAGATGTGATGAAAAATATTTCCCCACTTTGTTGTACGATAAAGTTTAATTTATTTCTTCATAATCTCATCCTACTAATGAATGGCTGGTGGTAATGCAACTTTCCCATGATGTAATCTCAGTATCAAACCATTTGAAGTGGTTATTGCTCTTATAAATTGGTGAAAAAACACAAAGAATTATAATAAGAAATCAGACATAACAATGTACACTAACACTAAGTCCATAAATCTCTTGTTGTTATCTGAATTAGGAGTGTTAACATATTGGCACTTTGTAGTATATTTCCAATTCATTAGATTTTAATGAGTTCCCAATGACAGGAATAAAGAATGAGGACCAGTAAATCTTCATCGCAATGTTTTTGTAATTTTGTAATTTTCTGTAGACTTTCTGTGTCAACCCACAGACAGTGGCGCAATCAAGCTCACTCTTAAAAATTGCACTTGAAACTTCTATTACGCTCATCAAATACATTCAAACATAATTAAATATCATATTGCGTTCTGATGAACAAAGTAAAATGAGTTTTTCTTCATTTCATGTAGTTTTCAGAAACATGGTTATTAGATTCTTATGGAGCATCTAATTTCAGTGAAATTGGATTTAATAAGGGGTGAATTCCCATGAAGATGATGACAGCCAAGTCTCATCAGAGGAAAGAAAAATACAATGACAGAAAATACATTTAATACACAGATTGTATTATCATAAATTACTTTAGCTTCAATGCTCTGTCATTTTCTGACAACTATGACTGTGCAAAGCTCCCAGGTCAAGCTTTCATAAAAGTATAGAGATTTGACTGCGACATGAGCTAAATGGGCCTAAATTTGGCAACCCGCCATGCTATTATATATTTATGTAAATGTATATTCTACATGCTCATGCATTATAACAGCTTTCAAGTAATCATAGGTCATTTTTACTTATATTCGGTATTCATAATGCATTATTAACACATTTTTAAACTTCATAAAGTATTCATAATGCTTTAGAATACTTGTCATATGCCTTTGCTCATGGCCTTAGATGTACATAACCACACTCATAAAATGTTATAACAACGTGCCATAAGGCTTTAAGGCCTTATAACAAAAAGTGACATAATGCATTATAAATGATATATTTTAACTGTTCATTAACTTATTAAAGGGGCCAGTGACCTAAAACCTTATAATGTTTGTGTTCAACAAGTGCTTTTCCAGAAAATGATTTTATAAGTGCTCATAACTGTTTATAAAAGTTTATAAGCCCTCTTTACAAGCAAAAGGTAGTGTTATCATTAACACCTCTTTGAAAGAGACTACATACAAAGTAGTACATAATGCCTTATAAAAGCTTGTAAATGCTCTTTACAGACTTTAAGTAAAGTGCAATCATCTTGTTTTAAGTAAGAATGTCCAAACATCCAAAGAATCAAAGTTTAATGTCACTTTGGATCATTATGTACCTTTTATAATTTTTATAACAAATTTATGACTATGATTATGAACATTTATGTACATTAACAAATTCTTGTTGTAAAGTGTTATGGATTCTACATAAAGCTTTATGAATGCAATTATAATGCATTATTACCAGATTCATAGAAAGTGTTACCTAATTAGCTTTTAAAATAAAGAAAAATCACAAATGACATCAAATGTTTACTTATCAAATGTGATAAATTCGTTAAAATTGTAGTTTTTAGTGATGTCTTTGAAATAATTATTGATTTATAAAGCCTTACATTTTAATGGGCTGGTTTTACTTTAGTTGCATAAAATTAAAGTCTGCATTATTAAATGACTTAATTATACAGGTTTATACAGGTCACTGATAATGTTTTTTTTTTTATTATTATTTTCTTTTGGCTGTTCCTGCTAGGGGTCGCCACAGTGGCAAGATCAGTATATGTGACTTGGCACAGTTTTACACTAAATGATCTTGCTGGCCTCTTCATTTGTCTGGTTTGGGACTGGTGTTTTGACGACAATCATACACCTCCAGAAGTTACGACAAACTTATATTTCAACATGCCAACAGTGACCCTTGTTGACAGTGGCGGACCGTGCATTTTACACCTAGGCCTTCAACAATAAATTAATCCACCTGTCAATAACTATTTTATGGCTATATGAACATCTTTTAATGCAGAAATTAAGTATAAAGAACCGCTGCAGATACATAAGTCGTCATGACGGTAGCATTGTGGCGTGCGGAGGATAGGGGTTTAATTGGCTGGGTGGTTATAGGCAAGACACCTGTAGAAACGTGAGTGACAGAAAGATACCATCGGCCAACTACTGCGTCTTAATTAAGTTAAAATAATGTCTTAATGAAGTCCTTACACATAAGCCTGTCTCCGGTCCTTATTTCTCCAGTAGCCAAACATAAAAATCACCAACAATAACCTTATAAAATTGCAATATTATTTAGAAAAATAACACCACAACTCCTTAATAAATCCTGATTATTTTTATTCAAAATCCATCCATTTAATTAAATGCATTAATAAGTCATTTTCTATTGCTATTAAAGTTTTATTTGGCTAAAACTGGCCGAAATGTTGGCTGAAATTTGAAAATGAAAACTGCTCATGTGAAGTATTCTCCAATAAGACGGCATGATTACGCTGACATGGTGTAAGCCTTCTAGAAGGCTCCAGTATGGAGAATTCTAAATCTGATTGGTTGAAGCAACAGATGTTGCTGTACATCTTATTTAATTCTATTGAATTCATTCTGAAGATCTAGTCAGAAAATTAAAAACCTGGCAGCCAATGATGCTGAAATGTGATTTGCTAAATACTCGAATAACAAAATACATCTGTAGAATTACCATTAGATATATTTAGGCCTTCGAAAAACGTTTTGAAGGCCCTGTCAGTCCGCCACTGCTTCTTGTAAAGTTATGGTAAGGACATGCATTATTTGGCCTATTTGTCATCTCTTTACCTTATTCCCATCATGCAATTTCAAAAATTTTGTGATCCGTCTGCACTTTATGTTGCACCATGGTCCTGGAGGAATGTGATTTCGTTTCACAGTGTACTTTCACTTGACTCCACATTGAAAGAACCTGTACCCATGCCAAATCCAGGTTAAAACACAGACAGCTCATTGTTTAAATGTAGGTAATAGAGTTAGACTGTCACATTATGCAGCAAAGTGACTAAACTCAAAGTGAAATAAACCTCATAATAATTTAATCAAATAAAAGCCATTGAATCCCTTGGGGAATATTTGAGGTTTAACAGCTAATACATTTTTTTAAAAGTCTTACTATTTATGAACAATCTTTGTTGGTGGGAAGACTAGTTTTCGACATACAGTAGGCCATGAGAACAAGGAGGCTTTTAATGAAAATCTGTCTGTCTTTGTCAATCATACTTTATTGTCAATCATACTTTATTAGTTTTGATTTTTTGCTCTAACTGTGTTTCTTGTCCGTTTTTCTGAGGTGTTTTTCTGA
>JAOUQT010311750.1:0-14937 GCA_025769995.1 Xyliphius kryptos | reverse complement strand
TCCACCCAGATAGGGATTCGAACCGGGAATCCCCAGCGCTGAGAGGCGAACTTGCTAACCACTAAGCCACCGTGCCGCCCAAAAAAGGTTACTAGTACAAAAATACAAAATATATACAAATTAGATAATAGGTAAAATGTTGTGGCAAGTTATATATGTTGACATTTATATATATATTGCACTTGTAGTGCAATATACACGGGGATATCCTATCCCGGCTCTACCATCGTATGACTCTGCTCAACAAGCTGGCCTCTACATTCAAAACTCTGCAGCCTGACCCAACCAAGGCAAACTCATGTCACTTCATTCCTCTTTTCTCTCCATCTCTGTAGATTCTGCATTCAGTACAAGGTACTGACTCTGTCTTGTAAGACAATCTCTGGATCTGCTCCCTCTTACCGTCAATCCAGCTTTACTAAATACACAACGACTCATTCACTGCGCTCCAGTGATGAATGTCGCCTGGTGATTCCAACTCACGAGGCACAAATTCTCACTCCATTTCATTCACCACTCATCCATAAGGCTGAATCATGTAACATTTTTAAGAAACTTCTCAAAACAAACCTCTTCCACAGACAATTTCTATAAATAAAAAAAAAAAATTAAAAAATGAGCCAGATTGAGTAATGCGCAGAGTTGATGTAGCTGGTGGAGGAAAACGTTTCCTTACTCGCTCCTTCAAAACACCCCAAAGTGGCTCAATAATATTACGATCTGGTGACTGTGCAGACCATGGAAGATGTTAAACTTCACTTTCATGTCCATCAAACCAATCTCTTGAACTCTGGTATGTCACATAATGTTCTGTGCATTGCAATATTTTGAGCAAAACTGTGCTCTTACACTGCTAATTGAACCTTCACACTCTGCTCTGACTGGTGCAATTTGCAATTAATGAACACTGGCCACCAGGCTGGTCCTAATTAAGCCATAAAACCTCCCACACTAAAATGACAGGTGTTTCAGTTTCATTGTCCAACCCCTGTACATGTAACATGGAATCTTCACACGGATTCCGATTCAAACCGGGAATCACCAGCGCCCAGAGGCAAATGTGCTAACCACCAGGCCACGTGGTAAGGCACCGTGCCGCCAAGTTTAAATAATAAGAATAAATAAAAAAATAAAGAAAAATCGGTTCCATTACCACATTTGATGATTTTCTGTTGTAATATGTACATTTGGTAAATTGTGCATTAAAATTATTGAATTTTATCTGCATCCCCAAGACTGCAATTAGTATAATACACTTGTAAATTTAACAAAGATTAAAAGAAATTATGTTTGCTATACAGCTGCTTTTGCTGTCACAAGATCTATATAACTGATTCTTTTTATCAGAAGCTCTGGAGGCAGTCAGAATGTTGCGGTATCGTTGGGAAAAGATGCAGGAGAAAAGAATATGACCTGTTTTCGAATAGATTTCATGGTCTGTCAACAAATCCAAAATAAAAACAGTGAGAGCATAGAGAAGGAATTAAATGAATGTGCATGACAGTTAAAGCTTTACAGTTTTACATGTCACATAAAAATAAAATAAAAAACAAGAACTTGGGCATCTTCAACCGACAGCTGGGAACCTGCCTGAAAGCACACACAGAGGAATTTGGGCATGTTATCAGATCATATATGGATTAAAGCACTCAGAGAAACACCCACAAGCCACCCACACTATACTTTGCTGCAATATTTTCTTGTTTGTTTGCTATCATGTAGATATTTTGCTGCAAAGTAATTTGTGTACATTGCTGCTTTTTTTGCTTATGTTGTGTGGAATGAGTGGGATGTGTGAATCCCGCCATGTGAGCGCTGAATGAGCACATATAATTATATAGAGGTTGTCCTGTGATTACCCAGAAACGGGGCTTAATTATGCAGTGTGTAATTATCTTGATTGTTAATGACGTGATATTCTACAACATTCCGTCTTCTCCTTTTCGACTCCCGCTTCTCTGTTTTTTTTTTTTCTGGTCTCTTTTCTTCAATTGCTTTCTGTGCTTCATCTTTCTTTTTTTGCTATTTTTAATTCTCTGTTCCTCTTCTCTTTTGTTTTCATGTGTTTTTGTCAGTCTTTTCCCAAGAACTATTCTCTATTCTTTTGTATGTTTGCCTTACATCTCTTTTCCTTTCCTTTCTTTTTCAGATGGAGGACATTATTGCACGAATGCAAGATGAGAAGTGTGGCATCCCTATACGCACAGTGAAGAGTTTTTTGTCCAAAATCCCCAGTGTCTTTTCTGGTGAGTGGCCATCAATCACTTATTGAAGCTCTAAAAGACCGCCAGTAATAATTTGGGCATGTTCTTTCATGCCTTGATCTTATTGACTTGGTCTAGCAATTATTTTGTACCGTTTTAAAGAGAATTAAATCTATACCCTACATACTTTAAACTCCACATATGCAATACATGTCCTATAACATAAATGGTGGGCTATTGGAGACCTCGAAGTCTTCACTAAGGGCCTGAAAAATATCTGAATCACAGACTGATGTTAATTATATTTTGTCCATGAATACTTTAAATAATTGAATATGGTCTGTCCGCTTACTTTTATAACCTTTCCCTCAGTTGAGGTGCTTCCAGGCATGTATTTCCCTGTTAGAGCATTTAGCCAATCACATTTCAGCATCATTGATTGTCAGATTTTAAATATTTTTGCCTTCAGATGCATTTTGCTGCATTAAATAAATGCAGTGCAACTTTTGTTGTTTTAACTCCATCAGATTTTGAGTTCTTTATATCAGAGCCTTCTAGAAAGCTTATGCCAGGTGTGCCCGTACTTTTCTGGCCTGAGGTCTACTTTTTTCCAGCGGACAGGTTCGTCATGATCTACGAGGATTCATTCTTTTTTAAAGCTTTAATGTTTAAACTTTTTTATTGATAATGATACATTTAAAGATAATAAATGAATAAATATATATTCTAACTTCTCAATAAAAAATACATATATCAAACTAATAACTCTAAAGTAGTATTAATAAAATTAAGAAAAAAAGATATATTTGGTGGTAGGGAACCTAGAAAAGGTAAAAATTCTGTCTTTAATGCCACTGTAGCTCAATTTTAGGATTATGTAATATTTTTGGAAACATCATTAGTCCAAGTCCATGCCATATGGTGCCACCTGTACAATTCTTACATTTGTTGCGTGACATGACTATGCTGTAAAATCATTGGACCTAATGATTTCTCCAAGATGTGCCTCATACTTTTATTAGTCTGTTTTTAGAAACCATTAGCACACAGATATAGGATATGCGCTCCCATCAATCTGTTTTCAGTGCTCAGCCTCCAGTTTTTATGCCCCAATTAAGCATTTTACTGCAAAAGTCGAAGCTTTTCTGTTTGTCTGTCACTATTTTTGACATACCAAAAGACACAATGAATGAAAAATCACTTTTTTAACATACCAAAAGACAAAAATGTACTTATTGTGATCTGATATGTTTTACAATCATTGGCAAACAGGAAAGAAACAGAATATAATGTAGGCATATAATATAGGCAATGAACTAAGATCTGAGAAAGCAAGCAGTTGGTGAATAAAGCAATTAGGCACTCGAGGGCGTGACATTCATTCATTCATTATCTTCTGCTTAATCTTGGACCAGTGCTGCAGTAGTGTTTCCCATGCCCAATCAAGTGAAAACGCTAGGCGCTAAGCCTAAACGCTTGGGCGCTAAGCAGATGCACCCAGGACAGGGCACCAACCCATTGGTGGGTACACACTTGCTCACACAACTACACACACACACACACAACACAGGGCAATTTAGAGCATTTAATTGACATTGAATCCATGTTTTTTGTATGTGGGAGGACATAGAAACTCCACCCAGATTGGGATTTGAACCAGGAATCCCCAGCACTCAGAAGCGAATGTGCTAACCACTGAACCACCGTGCCACCGCGTGACAATGGTGAATAAATCACAGGAAACAGGTTTTTTACTGGTTTTTTGTTTTTGTTTTTTTTACAATATTGCACAACCTTAAGTGCCTTATTGCTTTTATAAAACGGTTCCCAACACACCATAATTAAAAAAAAAATCCATAAATGCATTGACTAAAAGCAAAATTGCCAATAAACTCGCCGTCCATGACATAATCCAGTACGTTTTTTAAATGAACCCTGATGCAAATAAAAGTTTTCCGGTTACTTTAACAATCAAATACTGCCATCTAGTGGCCAAATTACAGAACGCAGTTTATGAAAAACAAGTTCTAGAGAACAATATATTTTATATCGCCTATTTATATGAATGGAAAGCAGTCAGAGGTGTGGGTAATTGTAAAACGGTCACGGCTAAACAAGGGTCTCAGCCAATCAGATTTAATGACCGCAACTACTTATAATTAAGCAATAAGGAACTAGAGGGCGCGACAACTATAAATAAATCACAGGAACGAGGTGTTGTTAGGCACGATGCGAAGCAGAGTGCAGTTACACCTCCTTTCCGTGATTTATTCACAATAATACACTACCTCGAGTGTCTTATTGCTTTTGTAAAACGGCTACAAACACACTATAGTAATTAAAAAAAACAAAGTTTGATTTATTAATATGTTTATTGAAAGCAAAATCGCTAATAAACTGGTCTTTCATGATTTATGGCTAGACAAACGGCTCAGCCAATCAGATTTAAGGACCAGAACTACCGGTTTTATAATAAGACAATATCAAGCTGTAGATTTTACCAGAGACAGAATAATAGACGTAATGTCCTGCACACATGTCTCATTACATGACAAATAACTATTGAAAGCCTGTTTAATGTCATAATGCGCTTTTTAAAAATGACCCAGTTGATGTTTTATTATCATAACACTGATGGACCAGGAGACTTGGTTTTTAATATGCAGCTCTGCACTAAGAGACATTAACACATCTAAAGATAAGCACAGAGCTGTGGGATTTTCAGGTTTAGTGGCAATACACAGGGCCACAGGAGGAACTGTTTAAAATACTCTCATGCTTTTTTTTTTTAATTCTTTTTTTTTTTTTGCTATTTCTGCAGTCTCTCTTCTTTTCATACATACATACACACACACACACACACACACACACACACTCTCTCTCTCATTCTCTCTCTCGTTCTCTCTCTCGTTCTTTCTCTAGATCTCTTATTGTCTGGGAAAATGCAAAGCAGTGCATTACATAACCATGCATGTTCATAAATGACACTGGAATTGTGAAAGTCTACAGAAAATAGAATACTTTGATGCCGCCTGATTGTATGCGTGTTTGTATTTTTGTCCTTTGTTAATATATGCTAGTCTAGATCTGCTTTGTTTGCAGATTTAAAGCATGATTGGCTTGTTTTTAACTAAATTGTTGTTGCTAGGTTTGACACACAGTTTAACTGGTTGTACTGTTAAAGTTATGAAACGGTCAGGAGTCAGCAGTCCAAAAAATATTAAATGTGTAATACTGAAAAATAACTAAACATTATACAACTAAATCCATCTATGGCTTCGAATAGCAATAGATGGAAGAGCTCTGAAGTCTTCGTCGCTGGACCTTTGTATATATTGATCACATGGGCTGGTCTATGGGCTTGATAGGCTGTGCTGTGTGTGTGTGTGTGTGTGTGTGTGTGTGTGTGTGTGTGTGTGTGTGTGTGTGTGTGTGTGTAACACATAAATGGGCAGGACTTCCTGGGCCCTCAGTCAAACAATAAATTTACTATACGTGTTCTGATTTATGACCCTTACGCCTTGTTAACCTAAACTATTTCCTAAAGTCATCGTAAATGACCATTCTCACAGATACAACTCAGATACTTCCCTAAATTACACAGGCTCACCCCTAATGAAAGTACTATATGGTCTCCGCCTTTTAAATTGGCTAGATGCTAATGCATTGCATTGTCCTCTCCACTATACCTGTGCGCCAATCGCAGTACCCCAAACACCTTGGATAGTCCCCTTCACTCTCCACTCTACCCGTGCGCCAATCGCAGTACCCCAAACACCTTGGATAGTCCCCTCCACTCTCCACTCTACCCGTGCGCCAATCTCTAAACTCCAATACCTCACATCGTCCTCTCCACTCTACTTGTGTGCCAATCGCTATACGCAAGGCACCTTGTGTATTCCCCTCCACTCTACCTGTGCGCCAATCGCTAAACTCCAATACCTCGCATCGTCCTCTTCACTGTACTAATGCGCCAATCGCTATATGCCAAGCACCATGCATATCCCCCCTTCACTCTACCTGTGCTAAATATTGTCCAGACAGTTAAACTACAGATTCAATTTTAGCTGATGAAATGTTTGCACCATTTTGTTAACTTTACTTTCCGTTCACATGGTGCATGCCCCTTTAAATTTTTCATTGCATCCATTCCCAAAAATTAAAAAAGATTATTTTATTTCTCATTAATGTACACTCAGCACCCCATCTTGAAAAAAATGAAATGTAGACAGTTTTGCTAATTTTTAATTAAAAACTAAAAACTAAAATATTATGTTTTTTTTCTGTTAAGCTAGGGTGCTAAGTGTGCAATAACGAGAGATAAAATAAACCTTTATAGATTTAGCAAATGGCTGCAATGAAACAAAAGGGTCTGAATACATTCCGTACCCGCTGTAAAATTTAAGCCCTCACATCAAACATAAGTGTCTGACACATATTCTTCTTGGTGAGCAAATAAGTATTCACTCCAAAACAATCCAAAATCATTAAAAACAAAAAAGTCAAAACAAAACTAAAAAACTTTTATAGTTACAGAGAAGGGAACAAGTAATAGGGACTTAAAAGAGTAAATTTTTGGTCCCTCTTCTAAATGTCATGGTTTCTATAGCAACACCATCTTCATTAGTTCATTACTTTCTGTTTTCCTTTTTTTTTATCCATAATCCTGAATGTTTGCTGTATTAGCACAATGACCTTAAAAAATCTGTAAAAAAAAAAAAAAAAAAAAAAGTAAATCCTGCAACAAAACAAATTGTGACCAACAAAGAAATAATATCAATGTGCATGGATATGTGATATATCACAAACACACACATACAAACACTCACCAACCACATAAAGTAAGTGAAAAAAAATGAGTTCTACTTACGGACAGCACACACTGTATGAGTCTTAGATTGGACCTGTTTTGAAATTACAGTAACATTCAACTCTGTTTTCCCGCAATGTGGTAAAAGTTTGTTTAGTCATGTGTGCCATTCCTATATCCTGCAGTTTTAGCTTCCTCTGCTGTCTTTGCCGATGGCACCAATTTAGGCTCAAACTGAAGCCTCCTGCAGTTGTGCAGTAGTGTTTCAACTGCTGCTTCACTCAGGCACCCCATCAGCCTGCATTTCTGTGCCTTGCTTTCCACATCATATCTCTTCTTTTCTGCCCGTTTGTGCCTCTCCTCATGTTTATTTTCAGGTGTGGTCTATTTTCTGCAAGAGGGTGATAATAAATAGTCTTTTTCATTGTGGCTTTTGACTTTAAAATGAATGTACAACTCATCCTACCAAACCTTTTGCCACCTTTTTGCTATTGTGTCCTAAGATAACCTTCTAAAAGTTGTTGTATTAGTATGTGCATTTGTAAATTAGCAAATATTGTGAAGCTGTAGTGCAGCCTGGACTCGCACATGCATACGCACACGCTCACAAACACACACATATCTTTTGCTTCACATATCCATCACTTTAGGAGCCTTCTATAGAGTCTAGATAAAAACCTAAAAAAATGTATGTTCACAAAGTTCCTGTGACAAACTTGTCTGAATGAGAACCCCTGCTTAGTTTGCACAGTAGAGAAAAAGTTAACCGAGGCGCAGAGAATCTCTTGAAATAGTAAGGCATCATTAACGATATGCCAACAGATTAGCTACAGGTTTTCCCAGTAAATATACTTCCTGATCACAGCTGGGTCTGTGAAATGGTTGGAATCATGATCTGTGGTCATTTGAAAATTATTCTGTTGTCAGCATTCATAATGCGATAAAGCAACAAAAAAAAAAAAAAAAAAACATGGCAAACAAAAAGTATGGTAGAGGATCTGTAAGGTAGTGGGCCTTTTTTTCCTCCAAAAACACATAGTACTATTGGCTTGATAAAATACAGGGGTATTTTATATCTATAAATCTTCTTATTATAGTATTTTAGATCAAAAATCCTAATATGAAACATAACAATGAATAATAATAATAAAAATAATAATAAAGTGGTTAGCACATTCTCCTCTCAGATTCCCGGTTCGAATCCCAATCTGTGTGGAGTTTGCATGTTCTCCTTGTGTCTGCGTGGGTTTCCTCCGGGTTCTCCGGTTTCCTCCCACATTCCAAAAACATGACGGTAAATATTGCCCTGTACTGTATAGTGTGTGTATGTGCGTGTAGCTGTGTGAGTGATTGTGTACCCAGCGATGGATTGGCGCCCTGTCCTGGGTGTATCTGCCCAGCGCCCGAGACGTTCTCCTCGTTCCCCCCGCGACCCCCGCGACCCTCATAAAGGAATAAGCGGAACATAATGAATGAATAAATGTATATAGAGAGAGAGAAAGAGAGAGAGAGACATATTTGCTCTCTCTCTATATATATAAATAGTATACACTGCTCAAAAAAATAGGGAGCACTTAACACATCCTAGAGCTCAATGAATAAAATATTTCAGTTGAAAACCTTTATTTAGTAGATTTAGTTTTTGGTGTATAAATATATATGGGGTGGTTTAGTGGTTAGCACATTGATGGTTAGTATTTATATAAGCATGGCATGCTGGCTTAGTGCTTAGCACGTTTGCCTCTCAACGCTGGGGATTCCCGGTTAGAATCCCAATCTGGGAGGAGTTTCCATGTTTTCCCCCGTGTCTGCGTAGGTTTCCTCTGGGTTTTCTGGTTTCATTCCACAGTGCAAAAACATGGATTCAAGGTAAATTAAATGCTCTAAAATTGCCCCACATTGTGAGTAGTGCCCAGCGATAGATTTGTGCCTTGTCCTGGGTATTTCTATCCAGTGTCTTTCTCCCCTGGGCATGTAAGGGCATGTATGGGCATGGTGAACAACCCCCCAACCCCCCCCTCGGCCCCCGTGGCTCCAAAAAATATATAAATCCTTAACAAAGGGTATTGTTTTTACAAATATACATGACGCTTACACAATTTAAAGCTCTGAGTTTCATCTCTTTATCTGTGTGTGTGTGTGTGTGTGTGTGTGTGTGTGTGTGTGTGTGTGTGTGTGTGTGTGTGTGCTATCTGTCTGTCTGTCTCATCCTAGAGAGCAGGCACAGTCACAGCTCAATTTTGCAAAAGGCTGCTAGAGCAGTCGTTCGGGAGCTCATACTGTATTCCCCCAACAGGAACAGCTAGATATGAACTAAAGCATCATCCCCTTCCCCCTCTCTGAAAAGTGTTCTACAAAAATAAAGTCTTTCTGAATTAGGACAGTGACAACAAATAAATGTGCTTCTATATGTGCTATGAATGTAATATTTATAATAATTTATTCAATTTACAGTTGATCCTGTTTAAATTCTACCCAAAAATCCCTAGCTCACTCAATTTGTTGACCCCACAAGTCACAGAACCATGTTTGGTTAAAATGACTGTTAGCATAGTGGATGCTTTAGGTGCAGCACCATTTTTAAGCTTGTTAATACTGCTTCCCACTTTCACTTGCTTTGTGTGTATAGTTAGAAAATGTAGGTAGTTTTGTACACATTTTGTGTTTAGGTTGATATTCATTATTTAAGTGTCTCGGTCTGTGAGGCTTTGGCTTTGGTGTGCATTTGTGTGAAGTATATTTGGGTATCAGATATTTGGGTATCAGATATTTGGGCATTATTTTACATCCTAGAATGCAATGCAGTAATTTTTGCTTATGCAATACAAAAATCATGTCAGTTCTGCAAGGCTGCAGGTTTGAAAGCATATAATGCTGAAAATGTGATCTCAAACTTCAATTGTTCTTTACAGTACAGTTTTACTTTGTGTTTTAATCAAATGCATGTTTTGTTTAACATCACTGTCCTCATTGGACAGAGTTTGGTGGAAATATGAGGTTTATTCTTGGATTAATTCTTTAATGGAACAGCTTGTATAAATGCTTCACTGGATCAGCACTATACAGGCTATTGTATAAATCCCGTACTGGGCCAAGAGATTATATTAATAGTGCATTGAAGCATACAAGGTGCGTTGATCCCATATTGGAACATTGATGTTGTGCTGTGTTAACAGCTGGATCACTGTATGGAAGCATGTTTTGTTCTTTAAAAGGCATCTGTGCTTTTAGTAGGACTTAATACAGAAGATGAAGCTGGAATTATGTTGTGTCCTTTTAAGTTGTGTGCAACTCTATGTTGAAAAGGAGTTTATAGTGTATGAGACTGTTTTGAGAAATGCCAAAGTGCGGTTTAGTGCAGGGTTTCTCAAATGGTAGGTGTCTACTGGGGTTGCCACCCATCCCGTAAAATGCGTAATAGTCACGTTTTTGGCATATATATGTTGTGATTTGTTCCATATTTCCAATCAACATGTCTGTCACACACACTTACCTTTGATGGGGCTGTTGCTAATTTACACTTGAAAAAAACAGTCGCTAAAGCAAACAGATGCTAAAATTGCTTAGGCAAACTGTTAAATGTACAGAAAACACTGAATACCCATAAGAACCCAAAACAACAGACCCCAATGTTACAGTGATTATCCCCCCAATCTTCTGCTGATACTGTACTGTACATTATGGAACATAATGTTATGATGGAGTTTGTGGTTGTGCTTTTGTTAATACATAAACAGCTTATTTTAATAGAATTTTGTGGTTTGATTATTAATGTTGTTAAGTTCCTAAAGTCGAATGAATAATCATTTATTCAACATACTGCAGTATTAGACAATATGAATTTAAAATGGAATCATAATAATGGATTTACAGTTAAGAAGAATGTGTACATATACACATACACTGCACATTTTTTTTAAGTGAAAAATAATTGATGCAATAATTGATGCTCATTAATTTTGTACTCATCTTTTATTCTGAGAAAAAAGAAGAAAGCGGCATGCAGCAAAGGTGTAACAGCATTCTCGTTGCTATGGTAACCACTATTTGTCTACTGGTTACCGTTCTCTTAAAATTTGTGGTGGTGTTCGGAGGCAAAATGGCAAAACGCAAATATATAAGTATTTATATATAGTATTTATGTGGATTTTCTTTCAGTGAGGAAGAGTTTCTCAGTTTCGTAAAGTAATTGATCCTAAATTCACTTTGCATGCATATGTATGTTTAAATGTGTTTTTGAATTTTTAAAAAAAAATTCAGTTTATATAAAAATGGAACGTGACGTAATAACCGTAAGACAATGTGGGTCCTGAGCCGAGACTAGTTAAGAACCCCTGGTATATAGAAGAATAGGAAGGCAAGAGGTGAGTGTAAATGAAGTGAGAATTAATATATATTTAGCTATGGGTAACAGCTGGTGATGCTGAAATGTGTGAAGCTGGTGGCATCGTGGTATTTCTTAACATGCCTCAGTTTTGTTAGATTGTAAAAGCCAAGCTTAGCAATGTATATATCTCTGTGTTGTTTTACCGCTCATGTGATTGTAAAATGTACACTTTGTACTTGTATGACTTTTTTCTATAAAAATGTATTGAAGTATTATTAGGACAATAATTTACCAACAGCCCCAGGTGGTAATGTGGTAGCTCAGTGGTTAGGGCTATCAATCTGAAGGTTTAAATCCCAGGTCCACTAAAATTACACAGCTGGGTTCTTGAGCAGTACCCTTAACCCTCATTGATTTAGAGGTTCTGTATGGCAGAATATATGTCAATTCCACTGTATATCTACGACCTATAGGAGAATCAAAATGTCGTTTCTCTCCCTCAACAGGCGAATACAAAGTGGACGCTGCGACTGTGCGTGCAGCCAACTTCTTAGTCAGAAAAAAAAAAAAAAGTCAGAAAAGCAAAACATAGGGAGAGGTGGGAGGCAAAAAGCCCCACCCCCATACTCTGCCAGGCAGCACAGTCTGGTCACCAATTCATCCATTTAAAGTCACAGTCTGACTGCCCACAGCTCTGCCCAACACATCAGTATATTGGGCAGTTTGTGGGTACATTTAACAACTGACCTAACTCTAAATTTCCAGATAAACCAGCGCATTGCCCAATCTAATTAGCTTCTAATTTACTTGATCAATCCAAATAGATAAACATCCTTGATGGAACATTCTATTTCTATCAGGACACATTGATTTCCCGAAACCCTATCTTCTCATTGAAGAGATGGTGTCATTGCATTGATAGACTATTTAGTTAGTTCTATTTTCTGTTTTGAAGAGCTGGAAAAATTCCATCAGACGAGACGAGACACCGAGCCAAGCAGGGTAGATAGGACTGAGGGAAGGAAAAGTGCGTCCGCCTCTAACTAGAGCAAAGTCCGAAACTTTGACCCCAACCATGAAGTTGAGATATTTGTAAGTCATGTTGGATAAAAGCCCAACATGATTGCTGAGTTTGGTATGGATAAAGCCCTTATCTGACCCCTTTGCACAAACAAGTAAAAACTACCCACAGACAAACATTAAAGTGTAAATGTATTAGCGCCTCTAAATCTAATATGTGGGTGCCCCAATAGTTTAGTCTATAAAGTGTATAATAAAATGGGTTGTTCTGGTCCTAAAATCTGATTGGCTGGGCCGTTTGTCCAGATTACGTTGCCTTAGACCAGTTTATTTGTGATTTTGCTTTTAATAAATGCATTTAAGAATCAAATCTTTTTTTTTTTTTTTTTTTGAGTATAGCGTGTTTGTAACAGTTTAATAGTAAAAGCACCATAGTAAGGCACTCAATGTTGTGTGTTACTGTGAATAAATCACAGGAAAGACATGTAATAAAATATCCTGTGATATTCAGTCATGCATGCTCTCGTACCCTATTGCCATAGTTTAAATTATCATGAAATTTCATCTTATAAATCTTGCAATTTTTTTTTACATCTTGTCCTTCTTTAGGATATTTTCTTGTACAAAATGCAATTCATGGCACATAGGGGTCGCAGCAGGTGTGAGAAATCCCGGATACAGCCGCTCATGCATAACCAAATGTTTCTGAAGCACCCAGCTGAGCAGGTCACACCACATCAGGCATGAGCCTTTAAGTCTTTCAGAAACCTGTGGAAGTCTTTAAAATGCACCATCATTCAAGTTCTTCAGACAAACCATTTTAAGGGGCATAAGATTTAGTCATATGCAGACTTCTAGTCTGTGTGGCCTTAAGGCTTATCTGATGTACTCTTTGGACAAATTGTCTTTAAAAGGTAAGAACTTGTAGTAAACCACAATATTTTAAGCCGTGTGTGTTGCAATAGCAATTTGAGAAAAAATTGCCCGTTTTTATGTTTATTGCGGAAACTCTTTAGTATGGCCTGTGCTTCCTCCACTATATGGTTATAGATGGCCAGAGAGGTATGATGCAGTGTAAGCTATTTTGCATTAATCGCTGTACCAGTAAATTAAAGTACCTAAATTAAGACAATGTCAGGGTCATGGCGATCTGATATGTGGGTGGTACGGTAACATAAACTGCAGACAAACAATCCCCCCCAGAGCAAATATCTACAGACCGAATGGGTTCCCTAAAAACAATCAGTTAAACAAAGACGAATTTGTAGAAAGCAAATTACCTGCTGTTCTTGTTGATTATCAGTGGGTTTGGTGTTAATGTTCTCTTTTATCCTCTCGTTTCAAAATCCACCTCTGGGAGGGACATCTTGTTCCCACCTCTTTGAAACATCTAATTGCACCAAGTCTGGTTTGACAGACAACAACACGCAACCAATGGGAGGCAGTTGTTCCTCTCCCAACATGCATATAAAACCCAGGGGGCATGTTCTATCTTTAGCCACGAATTCGCTTCTCGCGACCTCGCCAAAAAGAAATCAACTTCAGGTCGGCTGTTGCATTTTTGTTGCAAGTTCGTCAGGCTAATTGCGAGATTCATTCCAGCGACTCAGCATCTTTTCTTCGGCCTACCTTATGACGCATGTGTTCTCTGGCGCTTTCATGCGCTAGGAAGACATGTTAAACTGATAGGAAACTCAAATATAACACTACTGTATATGTGCAGAAGTATTCAGACCCCCTTCTTATTTTTCTCTTTTGTAGCATGTTAGGCATGTGGGCTTTGCATCAATAAAACTGGGAGAATGAAGGCATATTTCTCTGTCCGTGCTTTAAGTAAGATCCTGTTTTCGCTCTCAACTTTAAGATTTTTTGATAGAGCCTTTTTTTTTTACAGCTAACAGCAACACCTGGAAATACTTTTGCTGTTTTGTTTTTTTCACCAATAGCACCCATAATTGTCAGTCCCCGCCATGGTTGTGGCCCACCAGGTAATGATTGGAAAATATGTGGCCCGCAGCACTGGAGCACCCCAGGGCACGGTGCTGGCCCTTCTCCTCTTTACCCTGTAAACTGCAGACTTCTGCTACAACTCGGAGCTGTGTCACATCCAGAAGTTTGCAGATGACACAGCCCTCGTGGGTTGTATCAAGGATGATAGACAGGATGAGCATAGGTGCCTGCTGAAGGACTTTTTTGTATGGTGTAACGGGAATCATCTGCGGCTCAACATTTCAAAGACCAAAGAGCTGCTCATTGACTTTGGGAGATCCAGACCAACACCAAGACCGATCCTGATTGAGGGGGTTGAGGTGGAGGCTGTGGATTCCTACAAGTACCTCGGGCTGTAGCTGTAACACTGACAGCCTGTATAGGAAATGACAGAGCAGGCTGTACTTCCTGAGGAGGCTTCAGTCCTTCAACATCTGCAGGAAACTCTTGTGGATGTTTTATTAGTCCGTGGTCACCAGTGTCCTGTTTTATACCATAGTGAGCTGAAGGGGGTGCAGCACATCCAAGAAAGCCACATCCAGGTTGGACAAACTGATCAGGCGGGCAGGTTCTGTGGTCGTTATTAT
>JAOUQT010311742.1:0-14937 GCA_025769995.1 Xyliphius kryptos | reverse complement strand
CACTCCTTTATAGGGGGGTCTTGCTAAGTGCCTCTCATTTCTACCTGTTGTCTGTTCCATTTGCACAACAGCAAGTGGAATTAATTCACAATCACTGTTGAACACTAACTGGACAGGTTTATTTCACAGAAGTGTGCTTGAGTTCCCGCTATTTTTTTTTTTAGCAGTTTGTGTGTATATATATTAATACATTTGTTGTCAATGACAAATGTCTGTCTGAAGATTTCTTTCTTTCTGCATTCATTCCCCAAACGTGTGTGGTAGCTTTGGGTGGTCAACCCATCTTACTCCCACTACTAGACTGTCAAATGCAACACCATTTAATACTATACCCTCAATATTCTAATCTATCTTTACCAGATAAGCAACAATACTACATTTTTTAAAATACTTCACTAATAAAATTAATACTACAGAGAGAAGTGTAGCTAAACAATCTTGCTCCAATACAGACAACAGAGATTGCATCAGCTATATTGAAATACTGTATTGTATTAAGGTTATGCTTTAACATGCTGGTAAAATTCAGATCAGATGCTGATTCAGTACACTTTCCTGCCAGGCAGATTAAACCTTCCTGCTGCTGTGAAAGGTAAAAATAAAAATAAAAAAGTCTAGTCTCCAAACAGTGTTTAGAAGAAAAAAATGCTTTAAATATCATTGTGAAGTGCTACAGATGAAAGGAAAAGATCTGGGTATTAAAAAAAAAAAATCATCATAAAGATCTGTCCAGAACTTGAGAGTAGAATAATGAGAGCTAATTATCAAATCCTCTTCTATTCATTCGTTCATTCATTCATCATTTTTCACTTAATCTTCTACTAGGGTTGTAGTGTGGTTCGCCATGCCCATCCAGAGAAGAACATCTGGGGCGCTGGGCAGACACACCCAGAACAGGGCACCAATCTATCACTGAGCACACTATACGGGGCAATTTAGAGCAAACAATTTACCTTGAATGCATGTTTTTGGACTGTGGAAAATCGGAGGAAACCCATGTAGACACGAATGAGAACATGGAAACTCCACCAAGATCAGGATTCGAACCAGGAATCCCCAGCACTGAGAGGAGAACACGCTAACCGCTTAGCCACTGTGCCACCCCCCTCTTAAATTTATGAATTTAATAACTGCAGTATGAGTTAATATCATGCACTCTTATATACTTGCAGTATAAAACAACACTTTATACTGAAAATATCAGAACACTTTTATAGACTGTAGAGAAAACATTTTGTCGAATTGTTCTTCAGTTACAGTGATTAACTGTCACTTTCAAAAGAGCTCAGTCATGAGCTGGTTAGCTACGCGAGCTTATGAGAACAAGACCACAGAGAGCTGAAGTGCACTGAGCTTTGGAAACAGCATCTGTCCTCATCTGCAACATTTACAACCAATTTTATTGGTGCTAATACTACAAACACTTGAAATGTTTAGTTCTATAGAACGGAGGGACTTTGTCACAATCTTTACCTTCCATCAAAAAACAGTTGGTTCCAATTTTTTATCTGTAGCTTTGGTTTATTTTTGCTGATGCCTCGATTAGTTTTGTGAAAATACATCATAAAATTGAAATGAATTGAATTTCCAAACCGACTTGGTGATTTCCATCATAGTGTAGTCCTACACAGACTTAAGATCATAAATCTACACTAATAAAAAGCAAAGTCCTCACTCACCGACTGACAACACTAATTCTACCACTTCCTGAGTACCTACAGGGCTAAAAATTGGCATCGGATTCCCTTTCATGTCACTGGAAAAACTAAATACTTCTTACTTTCCTGTATTCGATGGTTTGGTGTTCGATGGGTCCATTATGTCCTTGGAAACCAGGTTCTCGCTGCAATTGTTGGTTCAGTTTTTCATCAATGCAACGCCTCAGAAGTATTGGTAAGAATCAACCGCATGGACACGGTAGTCACAGCTCAAACTATTGTATTATACAGACAATTTAACTCAAAGTAATTGACTGTATAATACAGAGACTTTAACCAAGCCAAGGTAACGTTTGTGATTAAAACCCAACAGTGGCAGCAAAGTGGGACAACTTTTAAACTTTTGGATCTGATTCTCAACAATCATTTCCCAAAGTACAGAAAACTGAGAACTTGTGTTATATATGAAAACACTAAAATAAGTTATGCCAACACTCCAGTGTTAAGGTATTTAAAACTTCATATCAGGCATTTATAATCGATTAGTAAATAGTTGTAATCAAATAAGCAACTCCTTAGAGTAACTATTATGAACTTGCAAAGGTAAAACCAGTCATCTTATGGATCAAGTGCCAGGCTAATTGGTCTCATCCTGACAATAATTGTTGGTTTTCGGTTATTTTAGTGAAAATGAACTGTGCCTTGGGGACTCTAGAAGTTCATGAATTCACCAGAATGAAAAATAGGCCTAAGGATACCCAAGTCTCCAGTACAAGATGAAGCTGGTGCTGTTTAGTAGCGTCAGACTTTTAATCACTTTTTAAGCTCTCTTCATAATTTTGTAATCATTTTTTAAAATCTGATGTATATATTTTTTAATGTTATCAATTTGTAAATTAGACTGTTAATCTTTCGCCAAGCTTTCTATTCTAATTTAGTTCACAGGGATTGCTGGAGTCCATCCCAGCACGCATCTGGCAAAAGCAACAAGAACAACAAAAAACCCTGCACAGGCTGCATGGGGCATTTGTGTTTCCATTTGTTATTCCTCTGAACTGTGGAAGAAAAATGGAGAGCCCTAGAAATCTTGCAATTCTACCCGGCCTGGGAATCAAACCTAGAATCGATTTTGCTAGTACGTACTGCAACTAGTAAGCCACCATGCTACCCCTAATAAACTTGGTTATATATTCCAGTGGGTTTGAATTCGGGCTGTTGAAGGAAAGATGGGTGTGATGAGTTATTATTGCCGTCGTACTTATGCGTTTGGGTTTTTTAGTAGAGGTTCTGCTTGCATTTGGCCATGTAATCATTAAAAAGCATGTGAGAATGTAGACGACGTCTAAAACGTAACAATACCGGAATTTTTTAAAAGCCCACTTGCAGACGTAGTAATAAATCACACTGGGACTTCAGAATGAATTATAAGTGAACAATTTCAACAAGCTCTGAGTACCTCTTATTAGGCAGTGAATCAAACCAGAACAAAATTCTCTTCCTCTAACTCGGTGGAGGAAGTGGCTTGGAAAATTAAATGGAAGAGATAGCACAGCCTTTTGCCATCGCTGTGTCACTAGGCCTTGCTCACACTAACAAGCACACTCAGCTAAGCAGGCCACTAATTCACATGCTCTTTAATTTCACATCATTGGCTGCTGTGTAATGCCTTAAATGTACCAGCAAACACATCAAGATAATGTCTCCAAGGCCAAATGTCTAAAGTTCTCATTAGAATGGCCAAGCAGTTCATGTGCAGCAGAGTTTCATTATGAAGCTGTCAAAGAATCTCTTTTCACATGAGTTATTACGATCTGCCATCTCTCTGTCACTCTCTAGCTACTAATCTGTCTGTCTTGCTACCTAACTGTCTAAGTGTCTATAGGTCTGTCTATTCAGCTGCCTATCTACAAACCTTAATCATCGAACTTACAATACCAGGCAGAAATGTTGTGGTGGTGGTTCAGTGGTTAACAGCCTGGAGTATGAACCAGATGGCTGATGATTACAGACACATCACTGCTAATCTGACACAGTTGTGCCTTTTAAAACAGATGGACGTAATTATAGTTATAACAATTTTAACCAATTTAATCACAAACATAACTACTTTGGAATGTGTGTATGTGTTGGAAAAGCAATTTGCAAAGTTGAATCCTTAAACACCATTTAGTGCAAATCATTCCAGTTTGCCATTGTTTGAAATAATTTGGTCAAATGTTGTTCTATTTATGAAGCATAAGCAATATGAACTTTAAATTACAGTATATAAACTGCTCAAAAAATTTAAGGGAACACTTAAACAACAATGGAACTCCAAGTCAACCGCACTTCTGTGAAATCAAGCTGTCCAGTTTGGAAGTAACACTAATTGTGAATCAATTTCACTTGCTGTTGTGCAAATGGAACAGACAACAGGTAGAAATGAGAGGCACTTAGCAAGTGGAAGCAACAATTCCTTCAATTGTATATAAATTTGGTGGTTAGGGCGGTGTTATCAAGCTAAAGGTTGAGAGTTTAAGTCCCAGGTCTGCTGCAGTTACTAATGTGGGTCCTTGTGCAAGACCCTTAAACCTTGTTCCAGAAGTGCTGTATCATGGCTGACACTGTGTTCTGACCCCACCCATCATGTTGGGGTACTTGTAGGTCATTTTGGATAAAAGAATCTGCTAAATGACCTGATATAATGTAAATAAGCAAAATGAGCTGATGTACTGTATGATTTAGTGCAATCCATGTGAGAAAATGCTGCTTGGCAAGAAGTGTTTTTTTTTTGGCTGTCATTCAAACCTCTAAAACATTGTAGACAGCCATTTGTTTTATTTAATTGAATCAAATTTTCGTAATTAAAAAAGTAGCAAAAGCTGAGCATGTTTAATTTAGACCAAATATTTAATTTGCTTTAAGTGCTCCTAACTCAAAACCAGTTTATTTGAACTTTTGGTTTGTATGATGTTGTAAAAAAGCAGCAACAAAACAAAGTCCATCTCTAGAGATGTTATTGTTCCTGTTAGCTGTAGATGATATCAGAAGTACTTCAGGGAAAATGTCCTCTTCATAGGTGAGGCCAAAAATAGTTCTGTTGTGGTCATCAAAGAAATAAACACAATCCCCACAGTCATCTAGGCAGGTAGTTTACACATGCTCTGGGTTTGATTTTGCTACTTCTGGGACTAGATTCTTTGTTACATGGCATCATGAAATATTAACACCACCAAAATATGCAGCATAGGGCTTCGTGTTAGTGTCAGTAAGCCAGGTCTTAGTCCGTGGTCATAACTCTGTAAGCATAAAAATGACCTCAGGCATCCATCAAGCAACACAGAGAAATAGGTTAAGACAAAGCACACGAGTGTCCCGAGGTGCTCCACTGTGAACAGATCTTAATCCCATAATACATATGGGAAGGAATTTCAAGGCAGCACTTGGTAAAGGACAAATTTCGGTTTTGTGAGATATACAGGAAGCTTTTTCATCCTGATAGATGTTTGTGTGAAAATTGTATCTATAGACTTTAGCTATACTTAAAAAAAATATTAAAATAAGCTTGTCAGGAATTATTGCCCACTTAAATTTCACAGTTCTGCATGAACTAAGCAAACTTGACTATTTATGACTTGTTGTGTTTTAATGTAATCACTAATATAATCACTAATACACAAATTTGCAGAACTATTTATTATCTCGTTAGCTTCCTCTTATTTATTTATTTTTTTCTAAAGTCGCACAGAAGGGGGGGAGCGTTTCGGGGACCAGGACGCCAATCCATTGCTGGGTCCACACCCACTCACACAGACACACACTATATATGCCAGTTCACCTTGAAGTCATGTTTTTGGCCTGTACGAAGAAACCAGAGAACCTGGAGTAAACCCATGCAGACATGGGGAGAACATGAAAACTCCCAAATCGTGATCGAAAGGCAGAAGTACTAACCACAACGTCACCGCAACGCATCGCAAAACCAATCAACATGATTATGAAGATATTATTTTTACAAATAAGATAACCATAACATTATTTAAAACTTCATCACATCCTCTTCATTGTCTTATTGCTTTTTCCATACGACATAACAATAACTTAAACAAAGTTTCTGAAAAAGGCTTTTACAGCTTTAATTTTGCAGACAGCCAAATCTAGTTACATCTTCTGTGTCCGTTTGTAAGTAATGCATCTTTATTTCTTTTACATTATCAGCTACAGTAATTTTTTTATTTAATTAAATCGAATGGTGCTGTTTGGGTTTTGGTGACAGGACAACACAAAAAGAAAGATGACTACAACTTTGCGGAGAACAAGAAAAAAAAAAACAATTCAATTACCTTAACAGTCTTTGTAATTACATATTGTGATGGAAATTACAGTTCTCCTGAAATGCATGGCTGTTACGAGAATTACTTTTTCATTGATTGTGTAGTTTGCATGCTAGAACAATATTTCATTCTTTGCTACTATTTTGAACGTTTGAAGTATTGTAATTTAAATCAAATTGATTCTTTTTGCCTGATTTGTTTGACAAAAAAGGCACGGTGCTTCTGTGAAGATATTACATTGAAAAACAAATCACAGGATGAGCTACTTCAGAAAAGCTTTTTGCTATTTCTAAACAAAATGCACAAAAATTACACTAATCGAGGAATAGTAATAGACTTTTTCTGGAACATATCTTTCCAATGATTCTAACGGCGAGTTTGGTGTTTGGAAGGTTAAGTTTAAAGTTGACACAAAATAATTATAAAAAATAAAATAAAATAAATAAAAACAAAATATTCATTCAATTTTAAATACTTTTTTCCCCCCACAATCGTTTAAATTTTCAAGTCATTTATCTAACGTGTCAGTGTACGTTGAATATAGGAACAGTCATTTTCGGTTTGACCTCAGTGCTGTATGCTGCTTGGCGTTGCTGTTTTTAGCAGATAGTTCATCTCACCCCAACTGATTGTGATTTTTAGATAATGTGCTTGGCTTCACCAAGTGATCAATATTCTATGAATTTTTGAGGCTCATTAAGTGGTAGAGGGGTGCGTTCCAGTTTATAAGAGGGCACCTTCAAAAGAAAATACAACTGGGGAGGTTAAAGAGATCTCGTTTGGAAAAAGTTCGCCTCTGCTTACACTCCGCACAAGGAATTTGCACTTGTTTAAATTACTTCTATTACTGTAAACATTTCAAATCTATAGTTAATTTTTACTCTATTGCACCAATACTACTATTATAAGCTGAATGTGCACACCACACAACTCAATGTAGATTAATTCCAATTATAAAAACTAAAAATCCTGAATCGATTCAGAACTTTTCCCAGAACCTGATAATTAAGAAAACTACCTTTATTTGTGTTTTTGTGGTTTTAACAAAGTACTGAAAACATTTAATTCAGACATTTGATCCATATTGACATGATAGCATCAGATCTGTCAGCTTCACATCCATGAATCAATTCTCCCATTACAAATCCCAAAGGTGCGGTATTGGATTGAGGTCTAGTGAATGTGTCAGTCATTAGAATACAATGAACTTACTGTCACGTTTAAGAATCCAGTTTTCGACACGGCACATAATTATGCTGGATGTAGTCATTAGAATATGTGTACATTGGGGTCATAAAGGATTGGAATGGTCAGCAATAATATCTGGGTATGGTGTAAATAGGTCGAAAATGTGCCAAAAATATTCTCTGATCATTTATCGTCATCCTGAAACATTTATATAGTCATACTTCCATGTTATTAATGCCAATCTGAGAGTTCCATGCATAGGGAATGGTAATGCCTGCTAATATTGTCCAAATGTTCTGTTGTCCGACTTTGAACATGACCTGACCTTCCAAATTGATGGCGCCACAGTTTCTCTAACCGACTCTGCCCATAACTTTGGTTTCACAATTGACACTCACCTTAAACTATCTGATCAGGTCACTAAAACTACCCGCTGTTGCAGAAAAATATTGTAGAACATCAAGCAGATCAGACTTTGCTTAACTAAACAGGCTTCTCAGCTGCTGGTCCAAGGCCTCGTCCTATCCCGGCTCGACTATTCTAATGCTTTGCCTGCCGGTCTCCAGCTTCCACAATCAGGTTGTTCAAAACTCAGCAGCCCGACTTGGGTTCAACCAGCCAAAAAACGAACTCATGTCACTCCACTACTCACGCTCTTCATTGGCTTCCTGTAGCTGCTTGGATTCAGTACAAGGCCTGGACTCGAGCATATAGGACAATCTCTGGATCTGCCCCCTCTTACCTTCAATCCATCTTTCCAAAATACACTCCAATACATTCACTGTGCTCTTGTGTTGAATGTCATCTGGTGAGTCAAACTCACCATGGTGCTAACAATCCATATTGTTCACCTCTGCTAAATGGTGGAACGATCTTCCCCATACGGTCTGTAAGAACAGTCACTCAGCATTTTTAAAAAACATCGAAAAAATTTTCACAAGCACTTGCTATAAAAAACTAGCTAGGTCAAATTATAAGGTTTGATGATACTACAGTGTTTTTCTCTTAACTACTGACTTGTGTTGTTTTCTCATTTGAAAGTCACTTTGGATAAAAGTATCAATACATTTTAAGTGATGTAATGCAAATGTAACAAAAAATTAAATTTTAACTTCAAATCTTAGTCTTGCTGCAGTAGCCCATCTGCTTCCAACAAAGTTCTGAGAAGCTTTTTTGTGTACATTTGTCATAACCAGAGGGTATTTGAGTTACTGTGGCCTGTGGCATTCAAGGGCCACCTTTTATTCATATGAAGTGTGACATTGCCTGCAGTTGGTCAGCGGTACCATAGCTCATCTGGCTGTGGCCCACAAATTCTATCAAACAGGGTATTGACTTGAGTCAGCATCCTTACATATTCAGCACATTATTCTAGTAGCTTACCTCCTGTTCTTAAACCATGTGGCTTTTCAAACTTTATTTTACATTTTTATTTTAAATATGTTTAATTATTTAGCCCAAATAACTGGTGTAAAACAAAGATACTAGAACTTTCCACCAGGGTCTGCTCTACATATATGAATGTGTATGTGTTCATTCAATAAAACCTATTAACATTATTAAAAAATATATTTTCTATTACAAATTCAAAGCTTTCTGTAATACACTCGGTAATATGTTTTATATGTATGTAATGCCCGTATTGATCTTAGTGTATTTTGTGTGTTTTCTCAGCCCTTTAGGTCTTTTATCAGCAGTCTGGAGTGAATATCAGACAGGCATAGCAGTAGACAGAAACACTATATACTCATTTGGATAGTTTTTGCAAGAGAAAAGCTATTTGAATGCAGATGCAGTAGCTGGATTAAATTAGGCTTCTGTAGACGGAGCTTCTCTGCCCTGAGCAGCTAGTGAATCTATCACTGTGATTGGTGTACAGCAATTGTATTCAAACTGTGAGGTAGGGCCCCCTAAGGGAAGACTGCTGGTTAGAACAAACACAGTTCATATTTATTTAAAACCATTGCAATGATAAAATCACAAAGAAATTGTACTAGATAATAATATAAATATCTTTTTAGTTACAGATGTTATGCTCAGTCATAGAATTAGTCTCACACACACACACACACACACACACACACACTTTACGTTTTAAATTTCCGCTCATTATGAAGCATCGACCATACACATTTTTGTGTGAGAGAGAGAGAGACTAATTCTATGGCTGAGCATGGAATTTGTTTTGTCTCATCTCATTATCTTCCACTTAATCCTCTCCTAGGTTCATTGGGGAGGGGGTTCCCACGCGCAGCTGCACGAGTACTTTTTGGACGCTGGGCACCCATGACAGTGCGCCAATCCATCACTGGGCACACAAATATATTAAGTTATGTGTGTGATTTGTGTTAAGCAACAATTTTTGTTGTTTTTTTCTGTCCTTGTAAATTTAATTATTTTACATTTTTTGACCAAAGCCATATCCAAATGAAAGCTTTATTCATATACTATATATAGTGAAGGTAAAATACCAGAAATATACAGTGAAATACCTGTATGAAACAAGTATTTAAATAACTGTAAGTTTGCATTGTGGCTAATTTGAGATAACAGCAGCTGCAGTTTTTGAATCTAAAGACACGTCCCAAGAGAAAGCACAGCGCGCTCCTGATCATGCGCTTGGTCACCTGTGAAGCTGATTAATTTTCACTAGTAGCGATAACCTTAATAATTATATGTGCTCATTGCTTCATTAGCAGTCCATAAATGTTGTTGCCTGTAAACGTTTCAAACTAAAATACATTTTCAGACCTAAACACAACTGCAGTTTTTTTAGTATGACTTTCAATCACTTTGCAACAGCTATAAGTACGTGTAGCTATTATATAACCTCTCTTTAGACTAATAATTATAAATTCCATGCAATTAGACTATATTTAGGCTTGATGTTCTACCCTGTGATGAATAGGGTTATGACAAAGTAGGACAAAGACAATTCCTCTATGTAAGTAGGTGGATGAGAGATCGAGAGCGGGAGAAAAAGACAGTGAGGGAGAAGAAATCAGGGCCGTAGCAGATTACAAATCATGATTGTTGTCAGATTACAAATAATACAAGGGTTAAAAATGATTCTTCTCACCCACTTTCCACCCCCACTTTTTTTAAAAATATGATACGCTCTCTTGAAAAATTGCAGTCTTGTAAATCATATAATATATGACAATTGTACTGTTCAGCAACAAATATACAGTATATATTTTTTCTTATTGAATATTAAATTATTAATAGATCATACAAAAATACTGTAAACTAATAAATTATGCAACAAAAAAAACCTTTGTATCACTTCAATGGTCCAAATTTTGCTCGGCTTTTTTTCCCCAATATTTGATATTCGGAAAATAAGCAAAAGCTACGCATTAAACTGTTTACAGGGAATTGTATAGTGATTATTGACAGAGCCGTCTTCATACATTTGCCCAAAAAAGAAACAAGGACTCATGAGAAACAGATCAAAGTGGAATCATTTTGGCATCTGCCAAACCCAAATCATTCATCAGACTCCTGGGTGTTTGACGCATAATTCATCATTTTACAAAACAGGCTTCCAGGTTTTTTACTCAGTTTATGCTTTAAATTATGCCTGACCTTGTGCATCACCACTCTGCCATGGTAACCTCATACATAAGCACTTTATTAATAGATTCTTCATTGACATATCTTTCCAATGCTGTTTGTATGGGTTATCAGCTAATTAAACACGTTAGCCGTAACAAAAAAAAAACTACAAGGTATTGAGTTGTCTGAATTAACTTGCTTATTAAAAAAATGGTATCATGGAACTTTCATTCATTCATTATCTTCCACTTAATTTTGTACTAGTGTCGTCTGGGGTTCCCCATGCAAATCCAGGGGAGAATGTCTCTGGCGCTGGGCAGGGCGCCAATCCATCACTGGGCACATACTCACTCACACATACACACACTATATGGGACAATTTAGAGCATTCAATATACCTTGAATCCATGCTTGTGGGAGGAAACTGGAGAACCCAAAGGAAACCCACGCAGACATGGGAAGAACATGGAAGCTTCTTTCAGATTGGGATTCGAAACGGGGATTCCCAACGCTGAGAGACGAACGTTCCAATCGCTAAGCCACCGTGCCGCCCGCATTATGTATGACATTAAATTTCACTGGAAACTTTGTGATGAAACCCACGATTTATTTTTGTGTATGGTAACTGCATAGCTACAGGTTAGACTTTATAAATCCTTTAGCATTGATTTTACTTAACACTTATATACACCATAAAGTTTCTTTTGCTCACAATATACATTTGGTCATTTTGTTGATGCTGTCCCAATTTTCTAATTAGAGGATTTACCACAAACCAGAGCTATAACTCTGATAATGTCAGGTTTTTTTTTGACCGATAGAACAGTATTGGCAGGCTTTCCATTCGGAAGCCCCCGTGAATTTCGAATAGATTTGATTAGATAATTATTCACCTGCTGTACATGTAATGCTCTCCTACAGAGAAGCTGAAAACATTATTATGATCTCTTAATTACATATGAAGCAATGACTTTGGCATAATAATTCCTCATTAACACACAGGAAAGATTTAACTTTTGATGCGGAGCCATCACACCCTTCAGTGTCTGTAACGCTCTCTTTTATTCTCTAGTTATCAGCTTTGGTTAAAAGAATGTTAGAATATCTAACAGTTGTCTAGTTTAACATAAGGAAACACAAACAGCTTTTAAATGTTAAACATGAAAAACTTTACATGAAAAACATAAAACTTTACTTAAATATGGTATTTATAATGCTTTATGAACACATACAGTACATAAAGCTTTATAAAGAATTATTAATGCTGATAATGCATGTTATAGGCTTTTGTTACTGTAATTAAATGTTTATAACCACAATTATAACTATAATTAAATGTTATATAGAACTAGCCGACCCGCAGCGTAGCATTCGCTGCATAATTGCGCTCTTCCGCAAATAAACGTTGCCAGTTCTATTTCTACCTCGCCACCGAAAAGCTTTATAAATGTGTTAATAATGCTTTATGATTACCAGATTTTTGTAAACTTTTGTCCCACCTGCTTTATATACATCATCTTTTATAGACTTTATATTAATGCATGCAGAAAATCCTTCAAAGACGTTGCTTAAAGTAACGCTATTTATAGGTAAGACCACACTTATGGTGTACCAGGTGCAGCAAAGAATATATAGAAGTGTAACACAGTCAAACATCACTGACAATGTGTCAAGTATTGTATGAAAATTAAAAATATCTGTGCTGTTTGTGGAAAAGACTGTTAATTGCACATTACCAGAGCTGTGAGAAAGGAATGTATAAAAAACATTAGAATCAGAAGCTTGATTTATTAAACCACCCTTTATGTGTATTTACACCCTAAACCTTCATCAGAAGGTGAACTTAGATCAGTACGAGTGTTCATTGTCAAAACATTTTTTATGGAAGTCGAACTTGTTACTAACAAAACGTATTACATTTTTGCAATTAACTGTTAATGCAATCAATTAATCAAGCAATCCATCAATAAAAAGCCTGATAACACTTTTTATAAATACAGTATTCATAATGGATTATATGTGCATTTATAAAGCTTTTCATTAAACTGGTAGTTTCGGTCCTTAAATCTGATTGGCTGAGCCGCTTGTCTAGCCATTACATTATTCACAATAAATCACACCATTATCGCTTTACATTCTTATAAATGCAAGAAATAAATTACAGTACACTGTTTCCCGAAGTTTTTCATAAATTGCATTTTTAGGAGGCCACTAGATGGCAGTATTTGAATGTTAAAGAAACGGTAATTTTTTACTTGCGTCAGGGTTCATTCAAAAAAAAAAAAAAAAAAAAAACCAGACTGGATTATGTTGTGAAAGGCGAGTTGATAAGTGATTTTGCAGTCAACGTATTTATAAATCAATTTTTTTTAAATTGATTACTTTATTGATTTTTATTATAGTTTATAAACAAGTTGATAAACAGGCACATAATATAATTTATAATGCATTATGTCACTTTGTGTTATAAAGCCTTATGGCATGTTCTTATAACACTTAATGAGTGTGGCTATGTACATCTATGGACATTAACAATGTTTATGACAAGTGTGCATTATAAATACTAGATTTATATAAAGTATTACCAAAAGTTCCACTGCAAGTTTGCTTTTTTATGTATGCTAAGAAAAACAAGTATGGTGCGAATTTGATTTGTAGATTTTTTTTTTTCTCCTTATCTTTGAAATGCATGTGAAACTGTTTCTTCCTGGATATGAGTTAATGCATCCCACCGATGTCTTTTTGTTAAAGCAAGCTTAAGGTAAACTATAAATAAGTGTCTACTGCAGAGTTATTTACTTCAGCTTAATACAAAGCATGTCCTGAATTTGTTTTTAAAGATTAGATGTAAATACTGTGGACTTTCTGTGGCAAAAGGATTTCTGTTCACTTAACTTATACATGTTGTATTTATTTAATTATTTAAGAGCATTTTGGTTTATTACGTTGTTATTGAACTAATTTATATTTTAATTCTTTTGTAGAATTGTGCATTTTTGCACCACTAACTTTTGGTGCATTAGTGACTTATCTTTTGCAGTCAGAGCAAAATAGTTTGTTTACTTCTATGTTAGTACCACAGAGCAATATTATGCAACATACTCCACAGATGTATATGTAGTGACATATGTCATAGTACATTACGTCCATCATAAGATGTAACAATGAATGCAATATCTTTCTTGTCATGAGTTATGGATTACACAATGACAAGTTAATAAAAAAATCTATAGCATCATAAGACTTTTTTTTTTAAATTGTACACTGGAAGCCATAGGCTTTGCAAACTTTTATCAAATGCTGTGTAGTAATTGTAAAAAACATGACTGCAATTATTTTTAACATTTACATACATTTTACATTTAGTTACTATGCAGATGCTTTTATCCAAAGCGACTTACAACTATCTCACCTTGATTGGGGTCAGAAAACAGAGTAATTACAGCACTCTGGACCAATAAGTGTTGAGGGTCTTGCTTGAGGACCCACATTGGTAACTTGGACCTGGGATTTGAACCCACAACCTTTTGATTGATAGTCTACTTGATAGTCCAACATCCTAACCACTTAGCTACAACATAAAAATTGATCACACAATTAGTAATAGTAGCAAGATTTAAATGTAATTGTAATTCTATTTATCTAGACTGCCCATGGCGCGTAATTGAGCCATTGCCCAGTATAACACCAGCGTGTTGTCGAGCAGACTTTATAACTATGCTAAATAAGAACACTACAACTCTGAAGGTAATTCCAATGATGGCAAACGTAGGTTACAGCCATGTTGTAAAATTTGTGAGCAACAGTTTTATCGACGAAATTTTTCCAGAAATATGCAACTGATGCCTGAATTTGTATAACATTGAAGGAATTGTTGTTTCATGTGAAATGGCAGCCATGTTGGTAAGCAAAAAAGGGGTGGAGATCGGTCAGGAAAAAAGGGGGTTGGGCTTTGTTGGAAAATTAGTTTGGTCTTTTACAGCATTTTATATAAATGAGTAATCTCCCACTGCTCAAAGAAATGAAAGAGAACATTAAAATAAATCTCAATGAATAGAATATTTCTGTTGGAGGTCTGGATTTGGAATCCTACTCAAAATCAAATGACAGGCTGATCCAACTTCAGTGGAAATTCAAGACAAGTTCAAATGAGGCTCAGTAGTGTGTGTCCTCCACGTGCCTGTATGACCTCCCTACAACACCTGGGCATGCTCCTGATG